>OOFC01049218.1:1079-24422 GCA_900323345.1 Pseudochromis fuscus | reverse complement strand
CTTTTTTTTTTTTTTTTTTTGATAAGTCATGTATTTGTTAGGGTTACATCTGGGTCATAGTGCCATTCCTCCTGAGATAATACATCAACTTTAAACCTAGCAATGGAGGTGATGTTCACCAGCTCACACAAGCAAAAATCACAGTATATAAATGTCTCTTTTTGTTGTTTGTTTTTCTGCTTTTTAAAATTTCTGTGTTGATATTTTTTACAGACAAGAACAAATAATATGACATTATTTAAAGTTAGCTTGCTACAGTGGGAAGAAATGTCCACTGGGCAATTTAGAATAAAATAAAATAAAAAAAATCAAACAATTCAACATATTATATTATACAAATGCCTTTTTCATTGTATTTTTTGTCAGTTTAAGTAAATATGTTGTGTGTTTAGAGACTATCTAGAGTATTTTAAACAGTACTTAAAGGGTTAAAAGAGGAGGTCCTGTCATTAAGAGGTCCTCTGCTGACATCAGAAGAAACCTCCAATAGGAAATGACCTTTTATAAACCTGCACAGCTGTAGTTACATATTGTGTGTATACAAAAGAACGGTGGTGCAAGATGTGAAGCTATAGATCGATAACGATATTTATTTGATCAACACACATCTATACTCTCGAGTACTCATAGTGCTAACAGTCACCACACATGCAAAATTTAAACCTGCATTAATCGATGTTTTTGCATCAAGCTGCAAATACAAAGCTGATATATACAGTATATGATCCACAGTTGAAGTACACATACTGTGTCCTGCTGACGCCGAGCAGCGTTAGCATCACTTCTACCTTCATCATGTTTTAGTCACAACCACCTCCGTGTTGCTAAATGTTCCCACTGTGTTCACCAGCTAGTTGTTAGCTCCCTCTGCCAAGTGTTGGGTGCTGGGCAGGTGGTGTACAGAGGGAGCATCAAAACTTTTAGGATTACATTTGTGTGAAATAAAGTATTCAGACTCAACCATATCAGGCCTGGTGTGATACTTTCAAACTAAAACAAAGCGCTGAAAGATCCTAAAATGATTTGTAGTGCTAATGGGAGTTACAGAGTCAGATGATAATTGTCTGTGGTTGTTGTTGTTGTTACTAACAGCAGCCTCTTTCATTTTGCCAATAGTCATTTATTCCCCTGTTTCTCCACATAAAAACAAGCCTTGATTTGTCTGAATCTCGTTGGACTTTTTAATCCTCACAACAAATTTTTTTACAGGGCACAATTGTTGCATTTCCTGTGTTTTGATACATGTTGATGGCATGTCTCTGCTTGCTTTTACTATTCTGTTTACATCGTGGAGCCACCATTCACCCGGCGCTCTTTGCAAAGTCAAAATAGATACACTCACACCGCCACAAAGTTTTTACTGGAGCTGTACTTTACACTGTGATCCAGTGTTGTTGCGCAGTGTGTACGGGCCTCGCTCTGTGTGTAGCTGGGGTACAACTGTAGAGTGTATTATTGTGCATGTTGTGATCCTGCAGCGATACACAGTCAAACCAGAAATAATGGAGTCAGAGAGTTGGGGCATTTACACCTGTCAAAAAAAACAACTGACAACTACCCGTGTGTCAAATACCAACATTAGCTACAGTGTAACAATAGCACAATGGTGTCTGTGTCTCCATAGTACACTATAAAATTGTACAAAAAAAAAAGGGAGTAAGTTCTGACTGATGTGAAAAAAGCTCCAATGATCTCTGTCATCTGTTACATTCAGCCCCGAGGACAAACACGCTGAGTCCCACAAAGCTCCTTTAACTGTGCTTTCAACAACAACAACAACAACACCACTCACATCAGCTTGTTCACCCTCACCTACTTTCAACTAAACTGTGTTCTTCTAACACAGGATGGGACCACATACTATTGTGTGTGTGTGTGTGTATAACCACGAAGGCCCTTTTGTGTCTTTGTGTCGTGGGATGAATCGTTACGTCTTATATCCCCTTAAAATTCTATTTAGTCTGTTTCTAGAAACGCCATCATCAAAAATCTACACAACCACGGCATCATTTCAGAAACTGTTAAATGATGTTTGTATCTGTTTATATGATCACACATTACTCTGATCCTGTTTCATGTGGGGTTTTTTTGTTGTTTTTTTTTTATTCCCCAAACCTTGAAACAAATTCATATTAAGCTTGCATCATTAAATTGCAGCAGTGTAGTCCTGCTCTGGGAAATTTTATTTTTAACCACTTGTCAATCACTGGAAACTTCAGTTTTTTTCCGACATGCACTGAATTTGTAATAGCTCTTTGTTTTTTTTTTTTAAGCTTTGGTAAGTTTTCACAAGCATTACATAAATTACATCTTAAAATCAAGCAGCTGCTTTTGACTGTATGCACATGTTGTTGTTGAGCTGCTTTGAAAGTTACAGCACCAGACTTCAATCACAGGCTGTCCATTGTACATGAAATTTCATCTTTGGATTAAAGACAGGTTTGGATTTCCAAGACCGTCCTCCCTTTTATCATGACTAGAGCTTTACAATCAGATTCCCCCTATTGTGGAGAGGCTGTAACTAAATAGTTCAACCGCATAACATGAATGAGGCCAGTGTTATGATATTGGAAACAGTCTCGGGCTGAGTCCAAATTTCACTCAAATGGATAATTGACCAGTGTGGATTTACAAAAAGCTTGTGTGTTGTTTTTTTTTTTTAAAACGTTCTAGATTTACAGGCAGCTTGTAAATCTCCTAATGTGAGCAGGTCTGTGAAGTCTTGAAGACGGTGCTTGTTTGGGCTCACTTTGAACTCTCTCTGCTCCTGCACGTCTGTCAGATGTTCGCTGCATCTTCAGACAAATTACAAATGAGTCGGAAGATCTTCCCCGGATAATGTTTGGTACGGAAAAACCATAAGATAATTATTTGGAGATTGTTTCCAGAGTTACGGCTCTGACCTGGGGAATGAAACGCCCATAAATCAGAGTCAGTGTTTACCAAACCACCAAGACAAAAACTGTGCACTTCCTTTAAAGACACGGTGGAAAAAATATCTAAAAATCTTGACACATTTCACACTCAGATTTCCTAGAATACAGTTTTAAATACTTGCGAACTGTGTGAGCTCATGTGCAGCCAATTAGATATGTTTGAAATGCTGGAGAGTTGGAGAAGACAGACACAAATGTCAGAGATGAGAAAAAATAAATAAAACAGCTTAATTGCAGTGTTGTCGTCCTTCTCGATGCACTGGCTGAAACCAAAGAGTCGAAGTTCACTCTGTCTGAAGGCCATTAGTTTCATAAGGAAACAAATCAGAACATTCAAAGAAACTCATTCATTTGTTCCTAAATACACATTTTGTCAAAGGAAAACAAAACTCAATGTCTATATTATTATAGTCACATTATAAAGATGTGATAGAAATGATAGGAAACTGTTTATTTTTTTACACAAGTGGTGCAACATCAGCATTTATTTGCAGTCAGTGTCCAGTCTCCTTTTATCTCTGGTTTGGTCTCCATGAACTCCAGAGGGAAATATCTATTTGTGATGATTGGTGCATGATGTACAGTGAGTTTTTAGAGTTTTTTGTGTCATAATTTAAAGCTGATGAGGGACGACTGAATCAAGAAGCTGTAAAGATGCAAAAACAGGACTGTAGGGTGAGAGAAAATACAAAGTTGAGATGTAATTATCTTTTTAAATTCATATTTTGAGTATAAAATATCCTAAAAGCTTCTGAAGTAGGACTTTACTGTGATTGTAAAATGTAATTTGGTGAGTAGTCCTGTATCCACAGCCATGCAGTTTTTGCTAATAATGTACATTTTAGTAAAAACTGCAGTTTCAGACTCAGCTGTCTGTCCTTCAAGTTAATCTCAGGTTACAACATGACTGCAGGTGAGCCATAATGTTTAAAGTTTAACTTCCACTACAAAAACAGCGTTAGTCAACCTGTGAACGATCCACTGTGGAGATGAATCAAACGATGAGAGGTTAAAAACAGTCAGAGACACTTTCTGGAGCTGCTTTGTTGACAATAAATATAACAGGCCTGATATTGTTGACGCTCCAGAAGTGTCACAGGTGACTTCGGAGCGATGTGGGCTCATTTCTTGTTTCGGATCTGACTGGACATCGAGGCCTGCATGGGTGCAAATGCTTGAACAAACATCCAAAGAAGGCACAAAGTGTTTGTCAGAGAAGCAGCTCCGCTTCTTGATGAGATAAAACAATTATCAGATTTTTGGAGAACATCTGCTTGTGTAAGATTTATGTCTCACGAGTCTTTCTTTCTTTGTATAAAATCAAATATATGATTTTCATTCCACTTCAGGTTTTATAATCCCATCATCAACCACCGGTCAAAGTGCACAGTCATTAATTAAGTTGTGTTGTCTACTCTCTCAGCATGCCCGCTCCATATTTGCTTCGTTACTGCAGCGAGAGCCACAGGTAGCTCTAAAAAAAGCACTAACAAGATATATGTTTGTCACATATTGTTATAGTGGCAGATCACAATTAAATGAAATCTGTTGAAGTTGTATCCTGGAAAATCCTCGAGCAGCCAGGTATGAAAATTGCCAACATGTGAGGGAGGAAAAGCTCATCAAGACTTATGGGATGACAGACTCCACCATCTGCACGTGGATCTGCCGCTGACACTGATGCACAAGTTAAAAGTTTTGGAAACAAGCGCTGATCAGAAACTTCTTCTTCTCCTTCCTGTGTTGGTGAGTAAAGGAGCAGAGAGGCAGATTACGTGAAGGATCCAGAGCAGCACTGGAGCGAGGCCATTCTGGGAGAGATAAGGTGAGGCGGTGGTGGGCGCTGGTGTAACGCCTGTCATCGCGCACGCATGCTTTGTGTACACACAGGGTGTTAAGAGCTGTCAGACAGGTATGGCTCAGGCTTGATCTGAGCCGTGATTGATCGCACAGGTTCAGGTGGAGTTCACGGGAGGTCTCTGGTATCATTGGCGAAATGAGTGACAGACACAAAATAGGGTGATGGAATATTATCAGGAAGCCATTTGTAATGCGGGGCGAGCCTGGATCTCTGAGGGGTGTTGTCTCTCTGAAATGAAGTCATCCATCACCTCAACTTCATATTTGATTAGGTCATGAGTAGCTTTTTTTTAAAGAGAAAGTGAGGCTTTACTATTGTGCTTTGCAGCGTGATAAGCAAATGTAAGGGCTGTAGTTTAAAAAGTGTGGAGAGACATATGACAGGATCAAAAGCAGGAAGTACAGTATTCTCTTTGAAAGGTCTGGCAACACTGAAGTAACATCCTCCTGCTTGTACACATGAAAAATACTCTAATAGTTTCACATTAGGGGATGAAATCAAATTAGAGCGAACATATAAATATTTGCTGCTTCTCTTTGTTTCATCAAACTGTAAAATTTATATTTTTTTAGAGTTGATCAGGGAAAACAAACAATTTGATGACATGGATTCGAGCATCTTTCCCTATTTTCTTACAGAGTGAACTATTCATCAATAGTGTATGAAACCATAAGTTCTTCACATGAACATTTCCATTTCATCTGTAATTACAAAATTTATGTCAAGTATGTATGTATGCTAGTATTGCTACTCTTACCATGAGTATTTATTCTGCCTTTACATAATTAATCAAGAAAATAATCTCCAGATTAATTAATAACAAAAATATCCCTCCGTTAATACCCTGCATCTAATAGTTGATCGTATGTTTTAATTTGGATTGATGCCTTTAATTTGGAGCCATAATTAAACGAGAAAGTAATCAGAGATACATGAGAGACCGGCGAGAAAGAGAAACCAAAGAAACAAACTAAAGTGACCTGATGTGATTATATGATGAACACAAACTGTTGTACGTGTACTATCCTGTAACGCCAGGTATACTGAATGTTTGTTACATAATTAATGCTGTAAACTATGGAGGGGAAACGTAGCGTATTCTCACTCAAAGGAGTATTAAGTCACACAGATGTAATCAGATTACTCCACTGGAAATGCTCATGCAACCTGAAACAAACAGCATTTTCAAAGTAACTTTATCTCTGAAGTATTCGAGCTGGTTTTGTGTATTTTGACACTTTTGGAAACAGCTCCTGAACACAGTTATTTTACACCAACATGCTCAGATGAGAAGGTTTATCCTCACGTAAACAGAGCAGCCAAATAATAAAGTGTAATAACTGAATGTAACTTGATGTAATAATATGATGAACACAATAAAAATACATATAACCCCAGATATTCTACATATTTTTCATGCAAATGTGGATTTTGCATGAAACACAGTCAAAATATGGTTTAAAAGTCAAAGAAATGTAATCTGATTACTGAAATACTCCTGCAATCTGAAACTAACAAAGCACCTTTACAAATGTATGTTTTTTTTAGCATATTTGGATGCACTAACTAACAATATCCTCACATAAAACACCCAAATCTCCATTTTTCTGTCTTTTATCCAGCAAGTGAAGCAGAAGCTGCAGGAATAACTGAATGTAGCTTCACATAATGATGCTATACACACATAATTAAATGTATATGTAGTATCCTGATGTGTCAGTCAACCTGAATGTTTGTATTGCGATCATAATGCAGTAAACCTCACACAGGAAACAACGTGTTTTCAGTCAAAAATATGATTGATAAGTCAGATTGCAGGTTAAAAACTGGTTTTGTGCATTTTAACCCTCCTGGAAACAGCTGATGGACAGAGATAAACTTCAAACTAACATGTTCAGATGAGAAGCTTTAACTTTATGAAGGTTTTCAGATTTTATCACACCACAAAAAAAGAGAAAGAAGTGAAGAGTGAAAACTAGTTTTGTGTATTCTGATACTCCTGGAAACACCAGCTGTACAGATCCAAACAAACACTTTTAAACTAAGTAGGTTTATTCCCGCATAAAACAACGTTATTCGGTTACACTCGAACAACAACCGCAGTTCATTCATATCTGTTGGAAATCTCACAAAACTTGTCTTTCATCCGGTGAGCAGACGCGGAAGCTGCACGCACAAAAAGAAGAAGAAGAAGAAGAAGACGCTTAAAAAAACACAAGAGAGGAAAAAGCTGCATGAAAAAGGCAGCGAGCACAGAGTGATAGAAAGCAGCAGCAGCCCAGCAGCAGCACACACAGCCTGGGCTCCTGTCTCTTTTCTCTGGCCTCTGTTCCTTTAATAAACTCATGGTTATCTAGTGTAACAAATGTCTCGCTGCCATCATCAAGTCCAGGCGAGGAGGGAGGAGTTTTTAATGTTCAGTTTGTTCTATGGATCGATGTCTGCTGGCATCGCCTCTCCCCTCGCCCGCACCGTGCGTAATATACCGTACCATTACCAAACGCTTTTTACGCGCATTCCCCGCACATTTTATCCGGCGAAAAACTGCCTGCGGGACTGACTGACTGACACACGTCGATCAACGTATGTGGCAGCAACTGATGGACAAAAACGGATGGTGAAAGGAGACGATTCGCAGCCCGTAGGAGGAAGAAGAAGAAGAAGAAGAAGAAGGAGAAGAAGAAGAAGGTGAAAGAACAAGCCCCCGATTGAACATCTGTTTCCTAAACGATTCCGAACTGGATTTTTTATATAGTGAGAGAGACTGAAGTACTCGGAGAGCCAAAATAAAGACTCACACACTCTCTCCCTCTCTCTATGCATGGACTATCGTAGACCGCATTCAGATTTCACCTGGGCACTGTAGTGAACTGCGACTCCAAAAAAAAAAAAAAAAAAAAAAAATGCCACGGAGGAAACAGCAGGCACCCAAACGGGCTGCGGGTAAGCGATTTATTTTATTGCTTTAATATGAGTGTGGATTATTGTTTTTGTTGTGATTGCTCGTGCCTTTAACGCAGGGTTTCCCTTTCAAACTTTTGTCATGTGGGACCCCAGATCAGCCTGCTTTTATTTCAGATATTGTCCCATCTGAGCAGGTTTTTTTTTTTTTTTTTTTAATATTGTACCATTTGAGTTATATAACTGGAAGTGTACTGTAGTGAAGGAAATGAACGCAGGCAGTCTTTAGTATTGAGAGGGAATTTAATTATACTACAATCCAACTAATTCTCCTTTCACTGGAGACCCTTTAAAGCCTCTCCAACAGGGGACCCCAGTTTAGGACATAGTAGTGAGAAAGTCAAATGTTGAACCAGCAGAGAGGGGGGAGAGAGTTGCAGCATCACAATCTGGACTTGAATTAAAAACACTATTAATGCAAACAACATACATTAAAAAAAAAAAAAAAAAAAAAGCAGAGCATAGCTGTGTGGATTTCCCTCAATAATCCGTGTAAAATGTGTCACGGGGCATTTACTCATTCATTGATCAGAAAGTTTCTTTGCTCACAGTTTCAAAAAAAAGGAGAAGAGAAAAACCTCCCTCACTGCATTTAATTTGACCCGCATGAAGTGTAGAGAGCGGCTGAAAGATGTGGAGCCGCTGTATCCGTAGCAGATGAACTCTGTATGAACTCTTCATAATCTTATGGACAAATGGAGAATGGGTTACACTCACTCACACACACACTGAGACACACACACTTCATCCATGCTGGTGGTGGTGGTGATAGGGAGAAGAGGGCACGAACACACCTCCACAACACACAGATTTTTGTTAGGTTTTTTTTTTGTGTGTGCAGCACATGTAGTCAGATGTAGCTCGTGGTTATGTACAGTCCTCCTGCTTGTGTGCTGGATGTGTTGAAGCAACGGATGAATTTGTAATCTTCGAGGAGGAGGCCCCACAAACACTTCAGGCCAGTGTTTGAATGTTTCCTCGTTAGGCTGTAACACTGTGAGATCTCCCTCCTTTTCGGGAATCTCAGCATCTCTCATCCAGGTGACATCTGAATATCCAACCCTCACACCTACGCAAGGTCGCCAAATCAACCTTTGCTCTTATTTCCTGTCGTCTTCATTTGGTTTTATTTAAGGTGAATTACAACCCCCCCCACCACCACCACCACCTCCCCAATATAAAAAAAACCCTCATTATGATGGAGCTGGTGGATTAAAACTAGATTGATCAAGGGTATTTCAGCGTTTGAGGATGCAATTACTTGGTTGTGGTGTGTTGAGAAGTTATCAGTCTTTATTATGGTTGCGGATGTAGCAACCAGATGGCGATTGTTCTCTGCCAATAATAGCGTCTCTTTATACCCGCTTAAGATACTGAGACCCTTATCTGCCCGGCACACTCTCAGTTTACACATACACATGTACACACACACACTCAGGCACTCATTGCCATACAGCTAAATATTTTTCCCACATTTCAGCCTCTAAAAGCCCCCTTTTCTTAAAAACAATGCCCCCAGTTTTATTCAGAGAACTTTTGAGAAGATGTCTAAGTGATCCCTTTACACGCTCTCAGCTGCCTCGCCTGTACTCTGGTAAATGTGTCAGCCCTATAGAGAAATAAGCCTTCCAGAAGAGTTTCTTCATTGTTGAGGTAATTGTCTCCTCTTTGACAGGCACATTCATCAGTGGCTTAATGGTCAATCAAAAGTTGGCAGGCAGAGTGTTTTCATTCTTTCCTATCCACTACATTAGGAATACTTAATCAAAATGTCTCCCGGTAATGGCTGTGAAGAGTTCATGACTGACTGATCCGTTGTCTGTGCCGATAGAAAATTAACAGCTCGGCACTGGAGAGATGTGGGCCTGCAGATAAACAAATTGTGCATTAATATTTCATCTTCAAGACCTGGGATGTGCTATCAAGCGGTGGAATATTCCTGGGCTGTGTTGTCATTTTTCTCGCATTTTTTTTTTTTTTCTTCTTCTTTCTCCTCCTGTATTCTTGAAGGCTCTTTGCAGCTGTAACTCATTTCACTTGATGACTTTACTGGGGTTACAGAGAGTGACGACAAATTGATTACCTGGCAGAGCAAGAATGGAGCGAAGAGAGGCGCAGGCTGACAGTCATGTTATAATAATATGTTTAATGATGTGTGGAGGGGGAACAAGGAGAGAGGAGTATTGAAATAAGAGCATGGAAGATGCAAAGGAATAGGTTTCATTTTTGTAGGGCTCTTAAAGATGCAGTATCCCTCTTGGTGGAAATAGTGTTTTCTAAGGTGTTGTTTAAAAGAAAAAAAAAAAAATCCCAGCTGAAGCATTTATTCAGAGGACATTGTGCATACAGGGTGCTTGTATCCTCCGCTGGGAATTGTATTATTAATAGGCATATTTGTAAATGTGGGACCACAGATGCACTAGTAAAGGCCAGTTGTATCTGATTTACTTCCCTTTACATACATGGTTTGTATGGTAATTTAAAATGCCAATTACTCACCGGTCCAGAATAGGATGCACTAAACCTTTTGCTTTATTACTGAGACAGAGGCTATCAGGCTACAGATTCCTGGATGAAATTTGTGTATCAGGTTTATATATGGTGTAAACGTAAAGCCCTATAAGTGCATGGGATGCATTTTTGAGTGAAGGGGGCCATATGTTATTTTGCGGCCGTGGGAGTATTCTCTCTTCCTGTTTTTTTTTTTTTTTCCTCTTTTTTACAATAGCTCTGTGCCTCAAACCGTTAGCCCAATTTGCTGTTAACAAGATAAATTGGAGAACAGACAAAGGCATTAAGTGTTGCAGTGCCAGCTAGTGACTGACAGCAGCTTGTGGGAATTGGCTAGCAGAAATTCCTCCTAAGTGGTTTGTTCAGAAAACATCCTACGATCAAGGCAGATGTTGTTTATCCAGTTTAGGTAGAAAAAGGAAGTCCATTTTGAATGACAAAAAAAAACTGGGAGGAAAATGGCAGCAAATACAAGGGTGTCTTATTGTATTATTTAAATACAGGATTACCACTCTGTCCCCCTGTATTCACTCCTCTTTTGTCTAAAGCCTTTGGAACATTATTTATTTCCTGTGATTTGCTCAAATTTATTGAGCCATTGTTATGAATTGAGATTAAAAAGACAATGATTGATACTCTCACTGGATTTGAATTCAGAAGTTGTTTATTTTCGAAATAATTTTATGCGTGATTGTAACAAAACATAAGATAAAGATATTGATTTTTTCCCCTCTTATTTTTTGCCGTTCTCAGCTGCTCCGTATGTTTGATTTGATTAACTACAGGAAGCGATAGTTATAGCTGCAGTGTAACCAGTTTTGTATCCGAGTAATCAAGTTAATTATATTTCTATTATAAAAATGACCAACAGAACAATATTGTACAGACAGATTGCAGATAATTACTCGACTCTTTTTCTGGTTTTGAGAATGAATAATGTCAGTGTTATTCCAGAGTAAAGAAACAATGCATGAGAACTATGAGGTCTTGGCCTTGGAAAGCTTGTGATGGTGGCAGGTTTGATAGGAAGTTGCTCATGAATCGTGCGTTTTATTGTCTTTTGGAGTTCATGTGGAGCTTTTTTAGTTGAAGTTTAATGCTTGAATAAAGTTCCAGAAGGTCATTATCATTAGTAGTCATTAAATCTGTGTATTTCCCCCTGCGCTGTATCCCTCCGACTTGATGTAAACAAGGCAAATATTTTTTTGTTTTGATCAAATCCAGCCTTGAAATTTTTCGTTCGCTCACGAAGCAAACCAAACTTAGACTTTGTTGCAAAGCTTGCAATTTTCTAACTTGCAAGGCGCTCCCCATAGAGATACCCTTTAATAACTTTCTCCTCATCAGCTAGTTTTCTTCTTGCTGTATATTCTTACCACAGTTAAAGAGGGGGGGAAGAGAAAAAAAAAAAAAAAAAAAGGGGGAGTAATATGAAGTCAGGTGGTTGGTTTCACTGTGATCTCATTGCATTTCCTCCTTCCTGCATGCTAGTGGTAGGTGACAGGTGTAGATAGCTAATAGTTTGCGAAAGCTTTTGTTTGCGTGAGAGGCAGACAGGGTGGTGCACTGTCTAGGTGATAAGAACCGAGACTCCTGTGCCCTCCAGCGCAGTGATCTCTCTCCTCCGCGCTGCGCTCTCCTGTGTGGAAAAAACAGCCTGTTATGATTGGTCTCAAGGCAAGTGCCTGTGCAGTGTTGCACCTCTCTACAGCAACTGCTCATTCACCTTGCCTTCCCTCTGAGACCTGCACTAGTTTCCAGGCAAATGACACAATTTGATATGCCGTTGGGGTGATTCATGTGGATAATGTTTCCATGTGATCATCACTGCAGAAAAGAGACTATTTCTTGTTATGATTTTTTTTTTTTTTTTTTACTCATTAAGTCTGACAATAACTAGAATATTGGGAGAGTTTATTGCGAGGAGGCTAAAACTCATTATTTTCTGCTAGACATTCCAAGTACAAAAGAAATTATGTTATGGTATTTTGTCCAGGTCCCTACAGATATAATGATTTACAGAGGAAAACGGGGAGGAGACTTTATAGCTCGGGTTGTTCATTTATGTGGATTTAGAGGATGAGAATGCAAGGCAAGCTTTACTTTTAATACAGTAGCACTGTGGGCCTGGTATTGATTGCACAGAGGAGGTATGCTCTATGGTTTATGGTAAAAATGGACTCATGTGCTTTGTGTTATTGTAATGATACACATTCCCACCATAGTTTATATCATATGTAACCTATAACCTAAGTAGTTTCTTCAGGACATCATGTGTGTGCAGGAGGATTTAAGGGAAGACATCTATCTTGTAGTTGTTGACCTACATGTGTAGTCAGTCGGGGGGGTGCATACATGGTGGCCATATGGTTAGGAGGTTTCCCTAAACAGTCACAGACGGATCAAGTTATCCTAACCTGAGACGCCATATCATATTTTTTTGACAAAAAGAGGAGCCTTTTGAAGTTTTAAAAATCGCTCTGATTTCAGAGGCGCTACCAGGAGAAAGATCACAATTAGAATTTAAGTTAAATTTAATTCATACCATATATGGCCAGTAATGAATGAACGTGACATTTCCCTTCAATATGCCAGCGCCAAAAGACGGAGAAAACATTAATCTTAAGTTTTCCGCGGTGTACCTGATTTGCTTCTTATCAAATCCTTAATGAGTTTCAATTAAGATTTATTATGCAAATTAACCCTCAGCTGCTACTGACTGCAGGAGCAGGAGCTATGACAATATTGTGCTAATGGTGTGATCTGTAACAATTAAAAAGGTAAACTGCCTTCACAGTGCATGCTCCGCGAGCCTCAGAGAGGTCAGGCCACTAAATATGCATTCAGGGGTTGTGGAGGTTTGGAAAATTATTTATGAAACATCTGTGGAGGGGGGTATTTTAGATAACTGCAGATATTATTGTGATGGTTTGTTAAGCATTCATGAGCGGTGCTGCTGGTTTTCTATCTTAAAAATGATCTAAACCTGAGAGAGTACATGTTTATTTAGGCTGATAAGTCAGTTAAAAGAAGGAACAACACTTTGTGTGAGTGTTGATTTAAAACGAAGGGAAGAAAAACGTAGGCTTGCAACCCGTCACAGTTTTCTTATCACCGTGGTTACCGCAGACGAGGAGGTTGTGACCAGAGGGAGTGCTGCCGGACACTTTACTCCAGCACTGTATGAAGTTGTGAACCTTGCACCTTTTGTAACTTCATTTAGCACGAGGCTGATGGCTTCCCGACAGCTTTACGGCCTTCATGTTTTATGAGTCGTCATGCGGCGCAATTACATAGGACCTAATTTGATGAATCAAGTCAATGTTCCACCGCCTCCGTTGACCTTGGTGGCCTGGTGATCGTCTGTCTCTCTCCGGGGGGTCACGCAGAGGCTTTCACACTTTGTGCTTTTCAGTCACACACTGAAAAAAATAAAAATTCAACATACACTTCTTTTTTTTTTTTTATCACTGCCAATCAAAACAGTTCTGATTTATAGTGTTTGTTTTTACCTCTCAGTGCAAAATGATTCTTCTGATTTTATTCTGTTTAGTGTTTATTCATAATACACATTTCAAGGACGTAATGTTGAGTTAAAATCATTATTGAAGGTGTTTTTACTTCTTCATTCATAAATCACTTCATGAAAGCATCGTTAACTGACCAATTATCAGTCTCTTTACTCTATTATTGATCATTTTAACCATCAAAGCATAAACACACATATCTCTATAGCCAGAATATGTTATGAGTAAAGAGATGTTTCCACTGATCACATGGTTTAACGCTGCTTTAATGGTCAACACACATTGTACAACAGTCAGGTAATAATGTCGAATTAGAAACCAAGCAGCTGGGTTTAGCTAATTGTTCCACATATTAATGCTTTCTGTGCAGTTATTTAACAATCTCCTCTCTCAATAGAAACACTGATAGGCTGCAGAAAACTCCAGCTTCTTACTAATTAGCGCAGCTTTCAAACACTGAATGGCTCATTTGATAATTTTTGTTAGCAGCAAACAAGTTTTAATGTCAAACCGGATGTAAAACGACGAGAAGAAAGAGTTTGTTTTTCCTGGTGGCGGGGGGTCCAGTGGATCATGCACTCTATTAAACACATTAACATTTGGCCCCCGTGACACTCGGAGGTAGCTGCAGTAAAATACAGACTTTAATAAAAGATGTTGACATATATTTTGAAATAATAGGATTAAAAGTTTTCTGCACTTATTTCTCCATATATAATAAAACTGATAATATTCACCAGAAATACTGCTGGATATGCAGAATAGACACATAGCAAAACAAAAGACAAAACAAAGGTTAGATGCAGCTGATGCACATTCCTCTACTATAAACTAAAACATGACATTTTCTTAATAAAACTGCCCAACACTTTCTCATTTGTTTTACCTCTAGTATTGTATCTATGCTGAGGCCGTGCACAGCGTTGTGTTGAGGAGCTGCTCCTCAGGGCTGTGCCTGCCTGTTTGTGTCTCCAGTATGTGCTGAGCTAGTCTGTTGAAACAGCTTAATTGATACTCATTAAACAGCAGTGACAGCTTAGGTGTCCGTGATGAATGTAGAATAATTCTGTTGTACTTACAACTTGATTAAGGAGAAGCACACAACATGTCAGTGTTGTAGCCTATGGCTTGGTCTGCATGCACTTACCAGCTACTTAAAATGATTTCTTATTGGTTGGTGCGACCTGTGAGTTAAACTCTGTGTGTGTGTGTGTGTGTGTGTGTGTGTGTGCGCGCGCCCGAACAGAAACAACTTTTCAAACATTTAAAAAGCATCACAAACTCCGCAGGATTAAAAATAGCTTTTAGTTTATTTGACTTTGATTTTGATAGATTCGGTGGAGAGTGTAACACCTACCAATAAACTTCATCTACAAATGAGAATTATGTTGACTTTTCTTTGTGTTTATTCAGCCACAGTCTGGCATTTTCGTACAATAATAAAGTCAATGGATGTCAGGCGGATGAAAAATGTGCATCTTGTATTATTTCAGTTAGAAATTAGAGGCAATTGGAATTGGTTCAAAATTGACTGTCTTTGTAATGAGTGCATGACGAATGGTATAATTTAGAGAAGAAAATGAACGCTGGGAAACCAAAAATATTATTCTGCAGCATTTTATATGCCATGATATTCCATGAAGATGAACCAATTTCACTAAATACCCCATAAAATCTTCTCATAATATTTTTCTACATCGTCATAGAAACATAGTTCGTGCAGGGAAGCTCAGGTCACCAGGGCACATGGCAAATACTCAACTTATCATAATGATCTGATTGTGTTTATGTTTTTTTGGAGTGAGGGGGGGTCTTTGTGTTTTTTTTTGTCTTTGACGGCCTCGGAGAAAACGCTAAATTAAAATCCTTATCACTTGCAGATTTCAAGGCCTGTGTAGCTTCTCGTGTTGCTGGCATCTGATTAAACTGACACTCTGCGCCCATTACAGAAAGAAGCCTTTTCTCCATTTTGAGAATACATGAAAGCGAGGGGGAATTTCCGCAGAGGATGGATTTACAACTTTATCCTCACATGATTAATATTACACAGGCAGGTCTTTGTACAGGAAGCAGCATGTCTAATTATGGTCCAACTGTGTCTTGACTGAGAGCAAACACGATGCCAAAGGCTGCCAGTAGGAGCTGCACCGACACGTCACACAGACGGTTCATGTGGGTGCGTGGGTGATGTCATCGTCACCCAGATTTCATGATGCTAAGCCCGCAACTGATTGAGCAACGGCAGAAGTCGGGCTTTCGGCGTAAGGCGTCCAGCTGGCAGCAACCTTCCAGAAACACTGTGGGCATATGTGGTTAGCTTCAATAAAAACCCACCGGTGATGTGTACTCGCCTCTGTTTTTTCAAGGTTTTCAAACACGTAATGATACCCATGACCTCACTGATGATAACTACAGTATGTTCACATTTGCTGTACTTTTAAGAGCAGATGCAGATTCATCACCCTCCCCTCCCTCACTGCTTTTTTTTTTTTTTTTTTTCGTTTTACAAGAATTTCAGGGTCTCCATGTCCTCCCACGTCTGTCTGTTCATCATATATCTCAGCCCAGACATTCAAGAGGTTCCTCGCCAGGCCAGCTATAAGTCTTCCTGTCTATCAAGACGGGAACGATGTTTCTCTGCTTGATTTTCAGCTGTTACTTGTAAACCAGAACAGCATTCTTAAGATTAACTGAGTGACAGGGAGGCCCCTAAAAGCAAACTATAATAGTACGATATGTTACAGTCATATTTTATGGCTTTTAGTGTGTGGGGGCCAAGAATGTGTGTGTGTCTGTGCATGTGTGTGTGTGTATAGACAGATCAGCTTAAGGATCTAATAGGCCTGCATTGCACCTCAGGGAGTGTAGAAAATAATGGTGTTGGGTTGCTGCTGTTTTTCATTAGGCCGATAATGATAATACAGGTGTACACATCACAGGAAACCTGGTTGGACCTGGTCATCGTCACAAGTACACATCAGATATGTGGAGGGCTTTTTTTGTTTTTTTTTTTCAGCTTGTTTTCAATATGTGGCGTTTTCCTTTGAAGAATGTGTTTTTGTCTTGAAGTGTGTGCATGCGTGCGGCTGAAAGAGTCATTGATATAGAACTAACTGTCAAAATAAGTTGTGTTCAATCCAAAACCGTTTAAGGTGTCAAGGACACATTTTCCTCCCTCCCATATCCTGACAAACATTGAGTCAGCAATTGTCTGTTGTATTTTCAGTACTGGTATCTCATGCTCCCCTCCAGGCCATTTTAAAGTTGTAGAAAGTGGTCATTTTCTCTGTGTCAGTAGGAGGTCAGTGTTGTGGCAGTCAGCAAAGCTATTCAGTCTGCTGAAACCGAGTCTATTGGGAACCTTAAAGACATTTTGTCCTGTGTAGTCGCCTCTCGCTGTCTGTCTTGATGCCTGTCTCTCTGTACTCACGGTGCTCTTAAAAAAAAAAAAAAAAAAAGGCCTGAAAAGCTTGAAACGTTTGCTCGATCCCTTCCAGATCTCCAAACTTTTATTCACAACCTAAAACTACTCAGCTGTCACTTTTTAAACTCGCTTATTAAACGGACACATTGTTGAAATTTCTCATTTGCATTTCCTCTCCCTCTATGGCCATTTGTCCTTCTGTCAAATCTGGTTCTTGTTAAATTTAGCTCTTATTCAATCTGAACATCTACCTGGCCTTCAAGCTCTCTGTCTCGCTCGCTGTGTGAGTGACTGACGTGTCCTCCCTGTGCTGTGTAGTGTAGCCGTGGTAACTGTCGCCCGGGGCCCGGCTCATCCCTAAAATGTAACAGAGGTCACGCACAGATCATTGCTTTTGCCAAAGGCCCTGACTTTAACACAGAGTGACCCGAGCAGGACACAGCGGCACATCGGCCGGTCAGTGATGGATCTGGAAATAACATGAGTATAATCTGCTACATCATCACTATCTCACAGCGTCTGGTTGTTTTCACTTGTGCAGAAATCTCACTGCGATGAAAGTGAAAGGTGAGACTGGGGAATCAGGAGGAGGGGACTCAGATCTTATTCATCACTGCTCATCTTTTCTCTGCTTATTCAAATAAAAACCAGTAATCAATTAAACGTCAGAAAGAATTCAATGTGCATGAATAAAACATAGTGTGGCTGTGGGTATTTCACAGTAAAAGCTCGCTTACGAAATCAAGGATTTCTGTCCAGTGAAACACCAGTAGTGGGATTTTATTTTGAAATTGTTAAAGTAAGTGTTGAGTTGATATTTAAAACTTACTGCAGCGAGTTCGATTTTTTAATCAAAACAAGAGTTTGTATTGAACTCTAATAAATTAAACCTCACATTAGAGAAAATTAAAATAAAATCCTGCCTCCAATTCAAGCTGTGTTTAGGAAATTACAAAATCCTATGCATGGTGATTTCAGCCTGACCTCTGGCTGCCCCACTAACCAATATTTAGCTTCAAGAAAAAATTCATCAGTAGCTGTAAAAGCAAGTTGATTTAACTTGGTAATAGCTACATCACTGAGATTGCACGTAAAAGTATTTAAAGGTGACCGCCATGTAGTTGCCTGCGTATGGTAATAATGACACACTAAGTAAGTCACGTCCCATTAATTAACTAATTAAAGCTGAAGATATCAGATGTCATCTAAATGATCCTGTTGACAGCTCTCAGCCGGAGCTGTAGCTACTGCGCTAACGTTGGCCACTCATAGCTACTGCATGCTAATGTGTTTAAGGTTTTAAGAGTTTATGACTGAAAGATTACAACCAGATAATGGCCAATATTTGAACTCCATTCACAGTGAGCTAACACCAGCCTACACTGTGGTTCAGGGAGTCATCACTCTGCAAAAAATACCCGTATCTACTATCTGTGTACAGACGGATACAGTTTCATGCATGATTATTACATCATAACCAACAGTTTTATTTTGTAGTTTTGCAACCAAACTAACAAATAAGATTTATTGAAGCTTTAAAGAATCAATAAATTAGAGGCCTGCTAACAGAATTTATTTTGACCATAAATCACCGTGGGCCAGTTGGGTACAGGAAGATCACTCTGTCTGGGGTCATTGTCAAAATGATGCAAACCAGCATCGTAATCGGAAACTGTTTTCATTTCAACTGCCGGTCCTTAACAAAAGGAAGAACAAGCAAATTACCTCACAGGCCAAAACCCCATTAAAGTCTGTAAACCTTAACAAAGTTTTATCAGTTTTCACAATATGCTGTTTGCTGGAACACAGTTTGTCTCTTTCCTTTCAGAGCTTGTGCTTTGACGCCTTGAAGCCTGTTATAATCCCCCAACCAGGAACTCCTCCTCTCCCCCTTTAGTGAATTAGTTGTTGATGTAGCGGATCAGTTGCACCCAACTTCCAGGGGGGGCATCCCCGACTCTCCAGCCCTCACTGTTGATCTTCGGCTGCTGGCTCAGTGTGTCAAACCAGTTTTATTTTTCCTTAAGCCTCGTGTGCCACATCCTCACATGCCACAGTGAGGCAAACAGCGCTCATTGGTGCCATATGACTATTTACGGAGTGTGACAACAGAATTTATCCCCACATTGTGAGACCTGTGACTGAGTTTGTAGCATCTGTATGGGAATGTCTGCGAGCGTTCACACAGCTACTGTCAGATTGTTCTGTTGAAACAGGAAAATAAAGTCAGGTGATGCATTTGTCTTTTAGTTTAGACTTTAATATAATAGTGATTTCTGGGTAATTAAAAAAGAAAGAGAAGGATCCAAAGCGTTTAGCTCTGTGTGTGCATGCCTTTGTGTTTATGTGCCCTATCAGCTAATTGTTTAGGGCTTTTTGCATGTGTTTGCATGTGTTTCCTACATGCTCCATGGCAGCCCTCACACCCTGGCAGCGACCCAGCTGAAAAGTTCCGGTACTGTCCAGACGCATCCTTTAGGGACCTCATCAGCCCCTGAATTTCCTTCCCCTCACGCCTGAGGGCATCCATATTCATTTCCTCCTCTGATTTGGGGAAAATGATGAAAGGCTGGCTTTTTTCCCATCTCTTATTTCCTGCCAAGGTTGCCTGCATTTCAATGCGACGTAAATCTGCAAAAACCTGCAAACACGCTCCCATTTGGACATGGCCAGTTCCATGTTATTAGTATCATGCCATGTCAAAAAAAAAAAAAGAGAGCAAGAGAGAGTCCTGTGTTAATTATTGCAATAAGACAGAACCTCAGAATGTTTTTGTGTGGATCATTGCTCAGTGTAGTATGACAATATTTATAGTCATAAAATTAGCTCATTGTTAAATTACTCAAATTTCACTTTATTTTCTTCCCGCACAATGCCTCCTCTGTCTAGCCATAGGTCTGCTTCTCATAAAATAAATATCTCATTCACTGTCAAGTTATGATGATATGAAGATAACTGCACTGGTTTGAAATAAACCTGTGATTAAACTGGTGGGTGGGTATTTACTCTTACCGGAGACGGGAAATGAATGTTAATGAAAATAACAGTCACGTACAGTAATAACCCGACTCTGTAATTATTGGCGTGCTTTGATGATGCCACATATACTCAACACACATATGCGCCTACTTAACTAAACCTCAGGTAGACTATTAGCTCCGCTAGCAGGATCCTGCCACTCCTCCATGCAGGAACAGTGCTCAGGGTGGGGAGGCCCGGCCCAATGGAGGAGCTGGCTTTTGGTTGCCGCGACAACCGTAAACACACACGTACACAAAGGAAAGGCCCCACTGTGAGAGAGGATCATCTCCACCTCTGGCTGGATAAAGAGCGGTGTCGCTCCACTCGCTGGAATGTACTCCTGCCCTACAGGCGTATACAGCCGAGTGTGTATGCGCTTTGCAAGCATCCCACACTGATCATTATTCATGACACACCATTCACGGAGTTTATACTTACACCTAGAAGCGCGGTGTTTGTGTTAGTGTCTCTGTGTGTTTAGCGGCATAAAGCACATGAGCAGCTATTGCAAAACGACACTTATGTTTTTGCTCCAAATAAGAAGTGAGATTCCTAATAACAGATCACAGTAACAAAAGCTGAGAATTGTACCCAACGCAGGAATTCAACTGATTGCACGAGAATAAATTATTAATCATTGAAAGCTGTCTGGATGATTTTCAGTCTGTTTTTCATTCCCCAAAAAAAAAAAAAAAATTGAAATCTGAAAACACTCTGAAGTGGTGATCTGGACAACTTTATATCACATACTTGCTGTTTTGTCTCATGCTGTCGCTGTGACAGCTCACTCCCAAAGATGGCACTCGATAGTTTTCACCAGTGAATTTATACAAGCTCAGAACTTAGTCTGTATTGTTTGGTTCCAAATCTGGGCCACATATGATAACAGAATTATCCCTACTGCACAGTAAGCGTGTGGATACTCATGCAGCTGTCTGTCATCTGAGGTCTGCAAGATGCAAAATAGCTCGTGGCTGTGGGTGTCTGATAGACCTCGCTTTCTTTTATAGTGCAGCTTTAACTCTACACAGAGAGAGTGTGGGCATGTATCACTCTGACCCAAACACACTTTTCCTGCTGACGGGTGCAGCAAAGTAGTTTGTGTACAGCAGCCAGTGCCTCTCTCACCACGAGTGCAGGTTATGTTTTGGTGGACGCGGTGCCACCTGTGCATTTATGTAATGCAATTTTTTCTGGGGGGGGTGGGGGGATGAATACAGTTCGTGTAGCTGTAAGAGGCTGAACTTCTTTGTTAGCACAGTGCTGCTCATCATCCCTGTGCCAAATAAAAAAAAAAGACGAAAAAAAAAATCCTTTTCCATGAGGCTTTTCTTTAAATTAATAAAATGCTTACTCTGGGTTGATATATAAAGGAACTTTATGTTAGGCCATCTGGAAAATACAGGTTTTAAAAAGGGTGAGTAAAACTTAAGCACTGCTACGGGACACAATTCAGCTAATTGTAAACAGCTGCAGGTGATATCACCCTTTAGACGATAGACAAAGCGGGGGCAGAAAGTCCCAGTGAAAAGCTCAGGGTTTAAAGTAACACAACAACCCGAGTCTGTCCTGCTGAGGAAAAATATAGAAAGTGTCTGCTTTAACAATAAATGTTGCCAATTTGCTCTGTCCTCAAGTGACTAATGTTTTTTTGTGTATCGTCAGGCGTTTGCACTGCAACATCCTACAGGCACAAACCCCCACTGAAAAGCCCATTAGAATCAAATGAATGTCAAATTCTGCTAAGTGTTTGCACATGACAAACATCTAACATGGCTAATTGCAGATAAGTGTCAGGGTGAAATGTGTGTTTCGAGCCTAAGATGGTGCAAAATGGCGGCGGGGTATTTCTGTTTTTAATACAGTAGCGATAAAGCCGAGGTTTTAAAGAGGAACGTGTCGGGATTATATGATTTATTTTTTATTTTTTTTATGAAGTGAGAAAGGTTTGTCTGCGTCTTGGTTGTTTGTCAGCACTGAGTCATTGTGGCTGTTAAAAGGTCAGTTAAGAAAGAGCAACGTTAAATGTTGCTCATTTCTCATGACAGACGTCTGCATTTTAATGGAGACACAAAAAACAACAAAAAAACACAAGAGTACTGGATTTATTTTGCCTAAACACATTCAGTTTATCATCAGTCAGGTGGTCAGAGACAGGTCTTTCAAATTAAATTCAGCTCCATTAAAAATAACTTTTATTAAAGAATTTTAAATTTAATTGACAAAGTTAAAATTACACATCTATAAACTACAAGTAAACTGGTGTGGCTGGAAGTTTTTTAGTATATTTGGTGATGCTAGCTACACAAGCTAGGAGGCTCCACAGCATAAATAAACCCTTAAATTAAAATTTACATTTTTTTATAAGTGGTTAATCCAGTGAAAACTTTACTTCCTCTTTTCTAAGATTATATTTAGTGATTAAAATGTGTTTCTATGTTACAAACAAATGTAAAGTGATGCTAGAAATTTAAGATCAATGTAAAAAAACAAATGTGTAGTTAAATTAAATTATAAGCCTTTATTGTCCCAACTTATTCATATAAAGTTTTTTCTTTTTCATTTTTTTAAAGGTCTAAATTTAATTTGTTAAACACTGCAGAAATCCTGTTATATGAAATCAAAAAAGTACTGATATTAATTAGTGGATCACTGGACCCTCAGGAAAACAGTTACATCTCTTTTGATGACTAATCAATTATTTCTGTCGATCTCAAATGTCAACTTCCTCTGCTGCAGTTTTCAGATGCTTCATGATGGACACTCACTTTGTTTTCCTAAAATCTTCCAGATGAAACAATTGATCAATAAACAGAGGGAGCAGTGAGCAGATCAGTGATGAGACTCAACAATAGTCTCTCTGAGGTTTTACGTCTCAGGTGGATTTTCATGTCCACTGTGTCACATTGTTTCCCCTCGTGTGCGCTCGGTCCTGGTGTTTGTGCAGTTTCCAGTGTTGCCATGTAGTCGTGCGACTGGGCACCATCTTGTGTCCTGAGCAATAGCAGCAGGCAGCTCGGTGGCAGCACACCAGCTCCCTGTGTATAGTCGGGAGGAGGAGGAGGAGGAGGAGGAGAGGGGAGGAGAGGAGGAGAGGGGGGG
>OOFC01049217.1:31120-52113 GCA_900323345.1 Pseudochromis fuscus | reverse complement strand
CTCTGCGGTGCTGGAGTTTGAAGCCTCGCAGAAGTGCGACCTGGTGACCACGGGAGAGCTGTTTTTCCGTTCGGGCTTTGGCATAGGCATGCGCAAGGACAGCCCCTGGAAACAGAATGTGTCCCTGGCCATTCTCAGGTCTGTCCCAGCCGAAGCTGCATTTCTCGTATGACTTTTTTTTTGGTTTCTTATCGATATGATTTCACGGTCACATTTTGACCACTTACAGCCATCCAACACATTGCCTTATGTCACATCTCTATCTGTATCTCCCCTCTCCTGCCCTGTTTGTCTGTCTGTATGTCTCTGTCAAGTTTATGTCTGTTTGTCAGTACACCTGTCTTTGTATTATTTGTGGTGCTATCTGGGAGTGAGCGGCTCAAAGGTTCCACCTTTTGCGACAGTTATTAACTTTGTTACCTCTCTTCCCACCACCCCCAACCCCCTACAGTTCTCATGAGAACGGCTTCATGGAAGACCTAGATAAAACCTGGGTGAGATACCAGGAGTGTGACTCACGGAGCAATGCCCCAGCCACACTCACCTTTGAAAACATGGCAGGTATGGTCCTTATGGCGTAGAGAAAGCGTTAAAAGTGATTGGACAAAAACTGCAGTGGTAAGGTACTGTAGCTCTTTTTTGTCCAATACCTTTGCAAAATCGTTGTTTTAGTGTCAGCGTGGGTGCTCTGTGATAGTGTGCCGTACAGTATCTTGTGCTGTGAATTTGTGCGGTTGTGGTCCTCCATTAATATTGTGTGGTTTGCAGCCGCCGTCGTCAGTAGGAGCTGGTTTTTAAAAAAGCAAAAAAACAGGAGGGGCGACCACTGAGCATTAAAAGCAGACCATGCATTGGCGCTCAGTGGGAGCGGTGGAGTCATACACCGGCAGCTCACATGTGTGTCTCTGCTCTGTTTCTCTTCATCTGTCCCTCCCCAACAGGGGTCTTCATGCTGGTGGCTGGAGGCATAGCAGCAGGGATCTTCCTCATCTTCATTGAAATCGCCTATAAACGCCATAAAGACGCCCGCAGGAAGCAGATGCAGCTGGCCTTTGCGGCCGTCAATGTCTGGAGGAAGAACTTGCAGGTAGGAACGATCCGCTGTGCCCGCTCACACCCGGGGTGGTAGGGCCCAAACTGGGGCGCAAGAGAGCCAGAAAAGCCTCTTTGTCATGCACGTTGATTTCTGTCTCTCAGCCTCTCTAGGAACTTTTTAATGGTGGTCAGAACGCCAGATCGCCGTCACAGAAACTGTGATCTCTGATGTCATGTAAGGCATCCTGAGTGGCCACGCTGTAGGTCTCATCAGTTCCCAGAGGCCAACTTGCACCCGTATCTCTTGTGTGTGCCTGCAGGAGAATAAGGAGGCCTCTGGAAGTCAAGCGGTGGCTGGGACTCCCTCATTAGTATGTAGCTCAGCCATATTCACCCCCATGTCACCTCTCGCTGTTAGAGTAACGATAACATAATTAGCCTGGTGACCCTCCAACATGATGGATATCGGAACTAAAACGTCACCACCCACGTCCATGGCATGAACCAGTAGTTCTAAGATGCTGCTGTGGCACTATATGCTTCATGAGGTCATATGATGCGTCCGAGGAAAGCCAACAAAAACAAACAAACGCCCTGCCAGAAGCATTATAAAAACATTCATAACAATGATTCTTGTACAGTTGATGCACTTTGATCACGCCACCATTGATTTCCTTCACTCTGGCGGTCAAACGAACAACAGCCAGGAGCCAAGAATACAAATAGAGCATAAAGAGCAAAATCAATGCCCTGGCACAGTCACACAGCAGTGACCCTCCCACTATTGTTTGCATAACTGTAAAGTGCAGAGTATGTCTGTTTATCCACCGCAGGGTCCATAATGCAGACATCACACACAAGTGTAACACTTGCATGCCAGAAGGGTCAGTTCACCCAAATTAAACAAACAAAGTTTCTCTAGTGGTATCTAACCGTGCAGGTAGTTTGCTTTTACAAACCAGTAAAATGGAGGTGAGCACAACCATGGCGAGATACCATGAGGATCTTGTTTTATTTGAGCAAACTGACCATTTGAGCTGTAATCAAGCAATAAGTTCCTTTGCTCAGCCAGTGAAGAACATGATTTGCCCCGGTGCTCCATTGTAATCAATACGGCTGTGAAACAATGGAGCGCCCTCCTCCATCCACACACACCGTCACTCCCTCCCTAATTGGATAGCTTGGAGGTTCAGGGGTTCCACGCTTGGTGGACCCACCACACTGTGGGTCTGTGCCGTGGTGCTGGCAGTGAGTCTCTGTAATCACTGACCCTGAAAGTGTTCGGCCCTGCTGAAATGTGACAGCAGGGCTGGATGAAGGTACAGTATAAAAAATCACAAGTGCCTGTCAGCAAATCAATGTCCTTCTGAGAGTGTCTGCCATCGAGCTGACAACTGTATGTCTCTGTCGTGAGTGTCCTCATATGGATGTACATTCTCTTAGGTGCATACAGCAGGCGAGTGCATGCAGGGCGGCGTCGCTGAGAAAGGAGAGGGACACACTAAACTGCTTGTAGGCCGATGTAATTTAGATCCATGTCAACGACGATCAAATTGATTTCTCCGCACCGCTGAACAAAGACAGCTCATGGATGCTCATCTTGCCCATTGACGTCACGGTGGGCCCTAGAGCTAAAATAATGGACACACACAATCTTCACTGTTCTAACTTTAACCGTTATAATGGCGTCTCATGCAAAGGAGCACCGAAGGGCCCCACGAAGTCGAGCTAATCCAATCTGTTCTGCGTGAACATTATTCAGGATCTTATTCATACTGTTTGGGTGCACTGATTTGATTACTCACCGTGATCTCATTTTCACAAATTGAAAATGACAACTTGGCTATGTAGGACACAAAGTCAGCACGATGGGAAATGTTAAGATCACAGTTTAAGTGGCTTTCTCCTTCCTTAGCTCAGCAATCCCTGAAACACGGAGTCCCATTGTTGGCATCATTTTGACTGCTTGTACTTGTGCTTGTACGTGAGGCTCGTTCTGCCTCGGGTTGGTGTATAATGCAAAGCACTGTGCAGCACTGTGCACCCAGACAACTTCAAACAGAGACTTCAGAGAACGTGCACATCTGACTAAATCTGCTCACACCCCTCAGTCACTGCAGGCTGACATTACCTCAGACTAGAAGTTCATTAACTGTCACACCAACAGCCATCACTCTTACAATAGTTTATAAAGCAGTAATGGTGCATGCATGATGAGAATTGCACGTCTAAGATAGTTTTAAGAAGGTGTAGCCACAGAGATGTAGAGGCAGCAAACCTGTTTAATCTCAGGTAGCACGGCGCTCTCTTTTTAAGGCGATTTAAATCTTTATGATCTAAAATTATAATTCATATTTTAAGTTTTATATGTTATGGATAATCACAGTACTTGCCTGCCCTTTACCTGCCCAGCAATAAAAACAGTTTGCAACTAGCTGGAGAAAATATCAGAAATTAAAGAGCGAGACAGGAAATCGAGGAGATTTAAAAGAAGCATAAATATTAAATTTGATTAAACATCATGAATCCAAATGAACGCTCTGTATCTGCTGCTACTTCATTGTGTCTATTAAATCGTGACAATGTGTCCATTTTGTGTTTACACCTTGTTTCCTCAGAGCCCAAGTGTAAAAAAAAAATTGTACAAATATTTCAGTAAAATTCAATATCTTCACTACAGAGATCTCTGTAAATATTTTTCAGCTACAGTGTTTCTTAAAAAATGTCAGGATCGTAGCAAAGAAGGTGCACAGCTCTGTCTATGATGGTCCTGTCATGTCTGAATAAATCCTTCACAAATTAAATTCAAATACACATTCAAATGGGAACAGTTACACAATGGAAATGCAGTGTGTGTAGTTGCACAGATTTTGGTATGAATTGTATGGTCCACTCAAACATGTATTTGGGTCAATATGACTTCTCTTGTTTTAAAATCCTTCTGCTTTTCTGTGCTGACCTCAACTCTGATTTGAAGGTGTGTACATGTGATTTTTTTTTTTTTTTTTGGATCCCACAGCAGGAAAATTGACATTTAATTTCATTGTAGCAGCAGCAGCAGGATAGAACAACAAATAACAGGTGAAAATAAAAGTATAACAACTAAACAAAGAACACAAATACAGAAATATAATTGTAACAAATTATTCCTTTGAAGACATTTCTGTCTTTTTTTTTTTTTTGTACATGTGATTTATGATGAAAGGGAAGTGGTTTGGAAGCTGCACCGATGTGTGACCATGAACCTTACAGTGCACAACTAATGAGAATGCTGTTTCACAGTTCAAAATATGGCATATTCATAGATTCTGGATTTTTCAATAATATTTTATATAATTTGTTTTGCAAATTGCCTACGTTTACATTATAAAGATTTACATGAAATGTATTTTACAGATCTGTGGTGCTACTGGTTTTGCTGACCTCTACATCACCGGGCTTCTCCCTTTTCAAACAGATGTTACTCAGAAGTGCACTGTCTGAACAAGACTGAAACTGGTGTCAGATTGAGATGAAAGCAAAGTGTCAGAAACCCTGCAGCGTGATGATAACAATGATGGTGTATAATGATGCTGGACTGCGGCAGCTCGCCGCTGTTTCCACCGTGAAACAGGCAGCTGATTGTACACTGTGCAAGTCCCACGCCACGCTTCATCTGATGGTCCAGCATGCCCTGCATGGCCGGGACTGTGCACACGCAGCGCCTCATCAGGGCTCAGAGCGGCCGGGCTGCGCTCCTGCAGTCTCAGACGTGTAAGAAAAGGGGAAAGTAAAGATTGAAAAGAAGGGAGCTGATGTCACTTGGGCATTGATTTTTCCTGAACCAAGACCAATACACAAGCTGACTTTCACCATTTACTAACATGAGATGTCATCTTCCAACAGGAAAAAAATATTTGCTATTTACCTGCACTAAAATCCAGTCTTGTCGTGCACCAATCACTCCTCTGCCAGCTCTCCACTACAGCTGCTCTCCACCTGATATCATGCCATCAGGAGGGTGAGAGAAAAGTGCTGGTTGATGGGTTGATGGGTGGTACAAATGTGCCCTGAAAGAGCCTAGTCATGTGACCTGATGAAAAAGGATGTACTGCGAGGCCAGTGCTGGCCAGAATTGATTTGTCATGCTATTTGTTTTGTGTTTACTTATTCTATGTTTTCCCTTTTTTATTCCCTTCCTCCATCCATAAAGAAAACATTTTGGCATGTTGAAATTCACACCACACTGCCCCGCCCGCCCCCAGGGCCTCCCTCGCTGCTACTACTCAGTCATCCTCCACTTTTCCTTTACTAACGTCCATCATAGAGCGCTTTCTTTTTCAGAAGTAGCATCTTCTAGCCTCAGATGATCTTAAAATCCGACACTAGCAAATCTTTCCTTTTTTTTCCTTCGCACTTTAATTACAGTATTATTATTTTGCTGCTACAGTAGGCGACCATTCCTTCTCAGATCTTTTGTTTATCCATCTCCATCCCATTCCCTTGTGTGTGGGGTGAATTTCCATTATACCGATTTCAGGTATAATGACTTTAAATGGGCTTCAATTACTGACTTTTGTCGCTGTTGTTTTCCCTTTGATATGCATTTTAGTGGCATCCAATATTGTAGCTTCTCAACTTTTTTATACCTGCCTGGCTTTGGATGTGGATGTTTGCTTTGCTAACGATTTTTATTTATTTATTTATTCGATTATCCGCCCTTTTTGGTTCCCTTGGCTTTTGCTTAAGGATCTTCTTTAAAGTAATAACAATCAGGTGGATGGAAATTTATTTTATTTTTCTTTTCTCCCCCTATGCAGCCCTCTTCCTCTCTAGAGACTCAGGATGTAAGAATACCTTAATATGAGTTTATTATTTTTTCTATTGCACACAAACACCCAGTTATTGTGCTGAGAGTAGCTGTGGGGCACCTTGATGGTACGAGGGAGGGAGGGCACCAAATTGGCTCGCCATCTTGTAAGGTTAAAGCTGCTTCCTTTTCTTTACTTTTCAGGTTTTTTTTAATCCATTTGAAAAAGCTCCGACCTGTGTCAGAGCCAAGTAGAGACTTCATAAAGTCATATTTAGCATGTTTAGTCCAACCATCGCTTGTGTGTTGAGACGAAGAAGCTGTGTTCAGACAATAGCGAGCGTACAGGTAGAAATAATCTAGATGGGTACGTAGGTATCACACCCACTGACATCTTTACTAGTCATCACATCATTCCAGTGCATTTCTAGGGGCCGAGTGAATGTGTCAGCACATTTCTAGAGGACTACTGTGCCATCTTGTGCAGTCCAAGTGTGATAATGTGGCTCAAAATTGACGACTGCCCTCATGTCAGACTCTTACATCTAACAGGCTTTATCCCTTTCTTTCTCCCTCTTTTCGCATTTTACATTTCCAAATGCTGTAGTCTGTTTCACAAGGACCCTCCCAGTATTTAGACAATAATAAATAAGGTAATTTATCGGGGTGGCGGGTGGTGGTGGTGGTGGTTTGGTAGAGAGAACGGGTGAGACTGGAACCACGGTTATCACCCCAGCCAGAGAACATGAATAATGTTTCTACATATATTTATTTTAGGATAGGAAAAGTGGTAGAGCAGAGCCCGACCCCAAAAAGAAAGCCTCTTTTAGGTCCATCAGTACCACCCTGGCCTCCAGCATCAAGAGACGTAGGTCCTCCAAAGACACGGTAAGGAGACGAAGAAGCAACATCTTCCCTTTGTTTATTCTTTCCTCTCCTTCGTCCTCCTCCTCCTCCTCCTCCTCCGTCCTCTGTCTCTACTTTCTCCTTTCTCTTTCGCTGTCCTCTCTGCCTACATCCCCATATCCAGCCACAAACAAAAAAAAAACAAAACTTCCACTCACTCATTTCCACATGGCTCCGCGGCCTCTGCCACGTGTCTGTCCGTTCACCATCGCTCAGCCATCACCATTTAGCATTTATCTACAGCCTCGAGGGCATCAGTGCAGGATCTCAGGTCAGGCCAGGCCAGAAACTGGGCTCTGAATTTGGAGAGGGAAGCGTCCCAGGTGTCCAGGGTTTGGGTCCTGATGGGATTAGTTGCTACTGGAGGATGGGGGCGACAAAAGCAAGCAGTCTGCCAGTGGTGTTTTTGTCTTGGGCTGCTCTTCCTCCCTGCCTCTGGTTTGGACGTGGATTCTGGCAATTGTGTCCCTTCTTAGTGGTGGTGTTGTGGTGTGTGTGCGTGCGTGTGTGTGCGTCTGTACGTGAGCGTGTGTCCGTTTATATGTTTGTGTTCACGTCCTGTCCTTTTGACTGCTTGATCCTTTGTATATCCATCGTTTTATTTGCACCAATCCTGCACTTCCTCCGTTTGGGTTTCAGCCGCTGTTGGTTTTGCTTATGGTTTGAAAAGCATGCGCCGGTGTCCTGTCATTTCCTTTTCCAAAAAAAAATCCATTTTCAAGGTGATGGACAGTCCTCCAGAGAAGAAAACTAATGTGTTGTCTTATTTATCAACATGTCTATTTCAGGATTACACTCATGGATTTCTATTAATCAGTTTACTTTTTGCTTTGTCATATTTTGTTTATCATGATTCTTGTTTATTTTCCAGTGTCCTCGTGGTCTGAACTGTGCATGTTTCTTTCAGGGTATATTTGCAGGTGATGAAGACAGTCCTCTTTTGTCTTTTATATTGTGTGTTTTCATTGGGCTACAAACTGCGAAGCCTTAGACTCTCACTGTGTTACAAAGCAAGCATAAATCGAAGTGATTTATTTATTTTTTTTCCCTGTTTTCACACCTTTTCTATATCTGTGCTTGACTCCTTTTTGTTGCAGCACAATGAGAGTGTCAGGTTCTCTGCATTTCTTCACAGTTCAGTTGAAAAGCCCTGCTCGTTGCGGTCGGGAGATTGTGCGACACAAGCTCGGAGCGCTCTGACAAACCAGTGACCCGCGGCCATTTGCGCTCAGCTGCTCCACCAAACATAGCTGGTCACTGACCAAATCTGGGCCTCTGTAGGAGAAGTAAAAACTACAATAATCTCTGGGGATGTAGCACAGACGCCTTCACGGAGAGGTTTTTTTTTGCACTAACATTGTGTTTTGAATGTGTTTCCCAGGGGAGATGTAGCCTTTGGCAGCTAAGCTAACTGGTCGCAAAGTAAAAAAAAAAAAAAATTCTGTGTTTTTATTTGATTTCATGTCTTTTTCTCTTTCTCTTGTGTTAACTGTCTTTTTTTTTATGGATGTTTCTGCATTGAAACCACCTTTGCTCTCCCCTGGTGGTTTCTCAATAGATTTGGTTTGAAGAGAAGAAGAGTGGGATCGCCGTTGTTAATATGTCTGAGGGTTCAGATGCTGGTTTGGGAGCCCTATAGTGGAAGACAAATCTCTCAAAGTGGAAAAACGAAACAGGATTTAGTGTAATAAAAAAAAAAGACGACGACGATGCTCTAATTGAAAGACCTGCCATCTTCAGTCTTTGACCATTATTTTAATTTTATATAAATGTTCTTTTTTTATATTAATGGATATCAATGGACTTGAGTGTCAGTGTCCCTCACCCACATGCCACACTGCTCCTCTCTCCCTCTGCAAGCATGCTACTTACTTTAACTGTCATAGATGTAGTAGCAGTAGAAGTAGTAGAAATACTCTTTGTAGTTGTGCCATGTATAAAGAACATCACCGTGGTAGTGTTGAATAAGTAGCTTTGTAACTGTTAACTGTGGTTGTGAAGTGTGTCTCTTATGCTGGTCCACTTGACCCCATTAGAGTGCCCTGTTAGCAGGCCCTCAAGGTACAAGACATGAGGAGACCCAAATGGGGGCTGTAAGCTACATGATGATGCAACTTGCGGGTCAAGGGGATGAGGAACATCCACTCTGACTCCTGTTAATTACAAACAAACAAACAAAAAACAGCACATTGTTCAGTCTGGATGTTTCCCCATCTGTCAGCATGTTAGTTGCATCATAACAGCTTCTGAAATCGCTTGAATGTATTGGCTCTATCAGCTTACAAACGAGAAGCTTAAATCATAAGAGCTTAAAAAAAAGAGATGAGATGGGTACACCTTCCCTGTATTGGTTCTTTAATGTGTAATATTGATTTGTGATGTGTTTGATGTGCAGACAAAATACGCTTTCCTGCACGCTGGATGAAAAGACGCAGGTTTTTCCAGCACAGCGCTGTGAGAAAGGAATTTGATTGGCATCCTGGACATCAGTCGGATTACAAAGAACAGAAATCTGTACAAAAAAATGTTGCTACATGATGTAATTGACTATATTTAAAATGTTTTACAGGTTTCTAGATTTTTCCTCAAAAAGCAGCTTCAGCATTGTACAAAAATGATAAAAAAAAAATATGGCCTACTGCTGTCAGACAACCACGCTGAAAAGACTCAGTCAACAGCAAAAATCACTGTTGCCATAGAAACTAAGCACATGCATGGAATCGGGATGTTGTTTCCCGTCTCAGCACCATAGAAGCCTTTAATTCAGCGCACTCTGCTTTTAAAGAAGCACAGTGAAGCAGGGACTAGACGCTAAGAGACCAACACAACAGCACTTTGAAATCAGCCCCAAATTCTCCTTCTCCTCGTCCCAAGCTGCTAAAATTAGAGAGGCCGCCTGTCTGCATGCGCACAAATGACTGTGGGGAGATAAACGAGCTGTCTGTTTCATCCATGGCAGGATATTATCACCCAGTCATGTTGTTGAGGCTGCAAAATAAATGACGCCTGATTCAATTTTGCTGTTGTCGAGACTCTCGGGGACCTTACGTCTGCTCCCGACTAGCCCGCCTCAGGCAAACTGCCCTACAAAAACCTCAAAAGGAAATAACAGAATCAGGAGTTTGCCTGAGAGGGGTTAGAGCACCCTCCTGCTTCTGCAGAAATGAGGCACATTTAAGTAAAGATGAATGCTTAGATAAGTTTACTAACAACACAGCAGCAAAGAAAAGCTTCAAAATGTCGCTTTTGTCAGAAAAGTGACACCCTGTTGTGTGTTTCTCTTCCTCCTTTCCCCCGTTTTTTCGTTTCACCTCTGCAGCAGTTCCCACCCACTGACATCACGGGCCAACTCAACTTGTCTGACCCGTCTGTCAGCACTGTGGTGTAAAGAGAGAGAGGGCGACACTGAGGTTCGCTCCCAGAGGAGAGAGGAAACGAGACGAGTGAGGAGGAGGAGGAGGAGGAGGAGGAGGAGAGGGGGAAGGACTCCCTGTTCCCTTCGTCGCCAAAGCCGAAGGTTTCATTTCCCCGCCTGCCAGCGGAGCTTCGGAGGAAACTGCTTGCTGAAGAAGTGTCTGAAAACACTGAACTTGCACCTTTTTTTAAGACAGGATTACCTGCTTTTAGATGTTTGTAGGGTCCCTGAGCATGCACAGACAAACCCATCTGACTCGCATATATAATGTTTTCCTTCTGTATATTATCAGCTAACTTATTTAACCTTGTTTTGTCCTTTTACTCACACAGATTTACTTAATGTTTGATGTTTTCCAATTTCCTGACCAGCTTCTAGAGCAAGCTACATTTAGTTTGCTTAAGTTAATTGTTAAACCAGTTTTGGTGCAAGTACTTTAATTAACATATCACTTCCAGTTAGGGCCTAGAAGCCACAGTAATAAGTAGTATTTCTTAACAGCATATACTGCAATACAAGATGTACTGTAAGCTTAAATTGAGATGGAGTATTTTTAATAGGAACTACTTGTGTTTTTATCTACACTTTAAATGTTTTTAGACCACATTTCTTTCATTGGGAAGCACTAACAAAGGCACTAAAGATGAACCTGAGGCTGATCTTGTCTACCAGTGAAGATGATGAAAGCATGTGTGTGCCTGTATATGAATAAGAGCTTTATGTATCTGAATGATGATTATAATTGTTATATTGAAAGTTACCAGATTTTGTAGATGTTCAAACTGTATCTCCCCCCCACTTTGATTTTGCACTAATCTGCCAAATGCACGTATTTTTAGTAAGAACTGAAATTTAAGCTTAACTTTATGACTATATATCAGAAGAGATTAGCAGAAGTCATAAGAAATGATGCATCTATTTGATAAATCTGTTGTTTTTTTATGTTCTATCATGTTTGCGACACTTGGCTGTCGGCCATGCTGTGTTTTGGGACGCCCCCACCTCTCACATCCTCTCTCCTGCCGCAGCAGTCTTTCTCATTTCCAGTCTCGAAGGGGTTGCATCAAAGGGCCAGGTTTTTCACCCAACCAGCACTCGGTCTTTCATGCAAAACTTCCTCCCTGCGCAGCGCCGGGGAACTTTTACACGAAGGAACCAGAGTGAATTGAAAGCTTCGCTCCGCTTTGCGAGCTCCTGTGCAGGTCTTGGTTAGTTGCAAAAACAGGCCGTTTCCCATTTTCTGGAGATCAGAAACCACTGCTGTCAAGAAAGCTGTCATATCCTCTGTGGTGTCTGGCACTGCATAGCACTTTATGCTGAGGGGTGTCCCAAACTGTAAAGACAAACATACCAAGAAACAAAGAGAGCCACGACAACAACATCAGATAGATTAACTTCTCCACTGGTTGTGTTTTAATTTCACTTTTATTTGATTTATTTTTATTTTGCTGTATTAGTAAAGCAGTAGAATCTACAAAGTCTGCACAAAAACAGTTTGGTTTCTACCTTTTGAACCAAGAGGCCGCTTCTGATCATGTCTTCATTCAGGCCTGTGCATGCTTATGTGTTACTATCCGTGCTTTGGTTTGTTTCTGGGTGCGTGTTGTTGCCATGTACAGACAGCTGAGCCGTGAGGCACACTGACGTTGACTGAAATGTAAATCCAGCCTGGCTCTGCGTAGACCAGGCTGAGGAGGTTGTATTGTGCTTGTACTGCGACTGCAGCTGAGAATGTCTTATACTGTTGTTACAAACACACACATACACACACAGACACACACACACACAGCGGCATGCATCAACACACACAAACATACACACAAAACCCGTTGGGGGAGGATTCACTTGTTTTTCTTACCTTTTCCAGTAGAGATCTTGCATTAAATCATCTTGTTTATACAACTGTAAATAAAATATACTTACATTGCCAAGTCTAACTAATCCTGTGCTTTAATTGTTTTAGGGCTGCAACTAACAGTTACTTACATAATCAGTTCATCTCTTTCCCCCTTTATTCAGTGAATTATAGGAGCAGCTTCTCTTGAACACTTCCCTGAATTCAAAGAGATGTCTTCAGATTCAAAACTGTGCAAAACACAATCAAAGCATAAATTTGAAAGACAGAGGAAAAGTACCACAGACAAGCAAGAGAATAAAACAAGGCTACAAACAAAACATGTGCATCAGTTATGAAGTCCTAGAGGAAAAAGTTTTGGTATTTATATTGTGCATGATGAGATTTTTTTCCATCATACTGTGACCTATCATTTTTAATAAAATATGTGGATACATTTCTTATGAGTAATAATAAAGCTTGATGTAGCACTTCTCAAAGGCCTTAACTAGACTTAAAGTGATTACAACTTCTACCATTGGTTGATTTTTATGTACACAAAACAACAACAATGCCAGCATTTTATCCTCTTCTTATCTGTATAGTTTAAAGCAGGGGTGTACAACCTTTTTTGCACCGGTTTAATGTCAGCATTATTTTCACAGACCAGCCTTCAAAATGTGGCTGATAAATACAGCAAAAGTAAAATAACATAAAAAGCATAAAAATGAAACCTCTAACACCGAGCGTATCATCGGCGACACAGAGTGACTAGCATGAACCAACTTACTGTAATTCCTCTGCCATTTGTGCTAGTGACGTGATTCCAGCCGATTCTGAAAGCCGACAAGTGGAGCGTTTCGTATATATTACATACATTACGGCAGTAATGCAGGGGAAAGGAGTCCTGCCATGATGTGCAGTGTTCTGTACATATTACATACATTACGGTAGTGTATGGAAGCTCCACTTGTTGGCTTTCAGAATCAGCTGGAATCATATGGCCGAGGAATTACGGTGATTTGATGATACGGTGACACATGTCACTTCCTGTCAGCAGTTAAATGTTCGGAGTAAAATGGTTAAGTTGTCCTTTTCCCCTTTGTAAAGAAACTCTCTATAGACTTTTTTTTTTATTTTTTTTTTTACTAATTTTCACTAGCTTGCGGGCTTATTTTTTGGGTAACGTATCTGAGACATCGTATCCTGTGACCAGGACAAGGGTATTGACATGTCAAGAGGCACAGCCGAAAGTAAAGTCGGAGAGAATTCGGCCATTTTTCAAAATAAAACATCTTTCAGACTCTGATAGTCAATACAATGGAAATGATATAATTTATTTATTCTTTCTGTGCGACCCGGTAACAAATGCCTGATGAACCACTACCGGTCCCGGTGGTTGGGGACCACTGGTTTAAAGTCTGTGGCTTGTGTACATATTGAGCCATCTATTTTCTGAGGTCCTAAAAAAGCTAAAACAAGAGTAGACACTGGACTTAACATAGATTAGATTTACAGAAAAACACCTCAAGAGAATCCACTGTCTTATTATGTCTGAAGAATTTTTATAATCACAGTCAAACACTCAGAGAGCACAGACCTCGACCAAGGCATAATCCATCTGTACTGATGTTACAGACAAAATCATTACAGTAGAATTTAATATTACATCCACTGGAATGACTCAAACATCATCTTTAATAAGCAGAAAATAAGCAGCAGGGAGATGTTGATAAAATAGCTCATTTCAAAACTGAATTTTAAAGCAGCTCTCACATGTAAAGGTTAATAATGTGTCGGCTCACGAGCTAAAATTATACCAGTGTTGTTGCAGTTTAAAGATGGCATCAACACACTCACTGTCACACCCAATGTAATCTTTAATTAAATTAAGAGTGCCATCATGAATTAAATCACGGCTGTCATTGGTAATTAACGACATACCTCGTAGAAGGAGGATATTGTCAGGTGAGACATTTGTTCTGGTCCATTGACCTTCTGTCCTGACCACAGCGGACAGTTTGTCAGAAAGATTAATGCGACTGACGGCTTGTTGGTGCTCTGGATGACAGATTTGAAATCCTGGTCTGAACCTCCTCTACTAGGAAGACACTGTGATTTATAGCTTAAAGAGTTGTGCTCTTCATTTTCAATATGTTTTGTAGGTTTTTCCCTAATTAATTTAGATTTAATATTCAGAATTTTATATATTGGTTGTTTTTATAAAATAAACAGGATTAAGAATAAATAAATTGACCAATATATTGTTAGTGACAAACTAGCAGCTAACAGCTAATTTATGCTTAACATACGGACACAGATGGAGCATTTCTTCCTTGTTCTTGTGTTTTCTCTTTGCTGATGGATGCAGATGAACCTGAGCAGCACCACTGGAAAAACATGGGGGAAACAAACCCATTTTAAAAGTGGGTTTAGATGATGTATGGGATTTTTTCTCATTCATTTTATTATTCATCTTTGGTTGTTAACACATTTATCCTGATTTAAAATGCATGACACCAGAGCACAAAGACATAGACCCTTTTTTAAAGAGGACATTTTGAGATATCACAGTGGGAAAACACGGGTATAAAAAAAAAAAACAACTAACGGTGTCTGAAATCCACCTTTAGCTGCGTCAAATATTATTCATAACACCTGTACTATTGCAAGTGAAAATATCTACTTTTTACAAAACACACTTGCATTATAGGAAATGTGGGGTTTGACTCTGGTCCACAGTCATGCTAATTTAGCAGTGTAATGCAAGTCATTCAGCGCAGTCTGCAGGCTTGCTTGCTCGCCACGTTCACATATTCCACACATCACAAACCCTCAGTGGTGCATTTAAGCCGTTAGCGTGTATTGCTCATTATTTTGCTGCCACATCGCTCACCCGAAAACTACACTGCTGCACGCACCTGCAGGCTCTGAGCCTTCACTTATTCTCTCTGCCTGCTGAGCTGACCTTGGTATTTCATTGGGTCACAGCCCAGATGCTAAAATGCTGTTCATACTTAACATTTACATGATAATCAATTCCACATGAGTTGGCTGAAATAGATTTGTGACCTTCTGACTATGTAAAGCAGTTTTTCCTTTACATTATTTCATATATTTACTTTAGATCTACTTGTGTGTTTTAGGTTGTTTCAGCCCTCGAGGACACGTTTGTTGCTGTTTGTTCACTGTACTTGTGAACATGAGAAAGCAGACAATAGAAAAACTCAAACCATTTCCATCTGCATAGTTTCAGCATGTGTGATAATTATCTATCACCGCTGATGCAGGGAGTAAGTAATGGTGAGACTTCCTGAAGATGAGGATTATTAACATCCACATTATTAGTATTATTTTAATATCTATCTTCTTGTGAAGGGTAATAATTTGTGCCTTGAGTGACAACATGAAGGGCAGCTCAAATGCAATATTCAGAAGCTCCTTCAAAATGCCTCATTATATATTCTGCTAAATTTAGACACTGCCAAAACAGGGTTTCAGCAAAAAATAGACTTAAAAAAAGCACAAAGACAGTATAGGCCTCTAGTAAAAATTGTATTCCTGTGCTTTATTCAATCATTCAAATGACGGGAATTTGCAAGGTTTCAAGCTGCATCCATTCACATGCAAATAACAACACACAAACTGCCACCTCTGCAGGTCCTCAGTTCAACAGCCTGGACCTCTGTGGGTTTTTAGGCCATTTCCATTCAAGACTTAACAATTAGGAAGCCAAGGAGGTCAGGATTTGTCTGTCTGTTAACAACACTGCAGAAAAACTACTTAACAGATCCTAATGCAAATAAGAAATCCCTGTTACTGATAATGTAGAAATGTGTTAACAAAAAAAACAATGGCTACAATGGCAAAGAAAGAAAAAGAAGAAGAAGAAGAAGAAGAAGGAAGCAATAGGTACAGACTGATAACAGGGAAATGCTTCAGCTCTTTGAGTATAATTTATAACTTTGTCATATCTAAATGGATTTTGTAGAAGATCTACAGTATGAGATAATTTGGTGGAGATCAGCTGTGGATTATGCTTTGCTGGAGGTCTGTACCCTCTAGTTTTGATGCATGTGATTTTTCCCCCAAATTGACGAGGAAATGATCAGGCAGATATTAATGTTGAGGAGAGGACAAAACCATTTTCCCTCCCATGGCACCACTAACCTTGAAGCTGTTTGCAGGAGGTTGCAGGAACATGGAGGAGGAGGTGGAGGAAGAGGAGGAAGAGGAGGAGGCCTTGGCTGTAACTTAAATTCAGGTTCGACTTCCCTACCTCGAGTGAAATGTAAAGCAGGAGGCAGGCGGCAGGTGAAGCGTGAACGCAGGCGGGCTGTGATAACGCCCGGCCAGCGGGAAGCCATCAGCCACTTCTCCCACTTGGCCCACTATTAAGTGTGCGCTCACATTTCCAGCAAGCGCAGAGAGGAGCTGCACTTCTCACTTTCACTTTCATGGCTCAGCGCTCCGCTTATCCTGTCGTCCCCATTGCGCTGCTGGTGTTGGGACTTGTTGCGATCCTGCTCCTTCCTACCTCCTCTGAAGACGCGCAGGACGCTCCGGAGGTTCACGGTGAGGTCTGGGCCTCTGGGTATTTTTGAAGCTGGTGTCAGTCACCGGGCTAAGTTGTTGTGATGCTGGACAGACTGCAGGCTGCAGACAGGATGCTACACAGAAAAAAAAACCATCTGTGGCTAGACCATCCTGTAGCATTTCCGCCTGGATGTGGTTAACTTTTATATGGTGTGCTGTTTAAGTTCAGTTGTTTTTATGCAAATCCAGCAGTGACAATATTTGACCAGAAAGCCGTCACAAATCCTCTCAGACTGTAGACATTATCATCCTAAATATGATCTGACTAAGTTGTAAACCTTTATCTAAAGAGCCAATAGTCAATACCAAAGTGCAAAAAAAAGTGCGATACCCCCGGTGACCACTAGATGCTGGCTCCAAAAAACTCTGGCTCTCAATTATTTCACTTCAAAACAGTCATTTTCAAGTATGAAATACTCAGTTAATATATATTTTTCCCCCTAAGTCATTCTGATGTCATTAATTAAAATGAATTGTTCTGCTCAGTGAAAATCTGAAAATACTATTAAGTGCCAGTTTGATTGACTGAACTCCACTCTCATAAACAGACCCGCCTCCTCACTCCTCCCTTCATATCCAAATATGGTCACTTCTGGCTCCAAATATCCAACATGGCCACATTCAAATACCAAACTCCTGGCTCCAAAATGCAAGTCCACAAACCACATTAGCTTCATCTTTTCTATATACACTCTATGGTTGGAAGCTACTCCTCCTCCTCCTCCTAGATGCAGCAGGGTGTTAGGGTTAAAATACACAATAAGAAATTGGGATTTTTCTAGGATTTCAAGTTTTTTCCCATCCTCTGGTTTAACCTTAAATGGAATAATTAATTTGTTGAGTTATGTACTGTCCCTGGATACAATTCTTCGAGATTTATTTTAGTTTTTTTTTTGCTAACACACCAACAGACAAACCAGTGCAGGTGAAAACATAACCTCCTTGAAAAATCACATTATCTGCATGTGTGTGGAATGTTACAGAGATGAGAAAGTGTCGTGAAGAAAAATATCCTCATCTATGCTCAGGCTTAAGGATATGGGGAAAATAACTTTTTGAAATATGTTTTTTTTTTTTTTTTGCATTATGTCTTGCTAATGTTGCGCAGGCTGTAACTTCAAATTGTACCACAGTGATGTTTGGATTGCTGCACAGGTCAGATCCAGCTTGTGTTCCCTCTGTTCCCTCATGTTTGTGTTCCCAGTTAAATATCACATGGATCTACTTTTTAAAGTATAATGCAGCTGCCCTTTCAGTCACAAACAATAACGGAGACTAGACACAAACACAAAAGACTTTTTCTTACATTTTTCAGGGAAACAAGTGCAACAGTTTTGTATTAAATGAAACGACAAAGTAGACCATTAGAGCTCCTCCTGATCTTGGCAAAACATTAGAGCGAGTCCCTTACACCTGAGTGCAGAGCGGTAATGAGGATGTACAAGAAAATAATGAGGAGGACCTCCACATAATGTTACTGTTCACCTGCTGTACTGAGTGGAGAGGCTGTGTTTACAAGTGCCTATGGACAAATGTGTATTTCTGCAAGTGGATTTCTGTTGTCTATCTTTGTGCATGTGTATGTGTCTTTGTGTGTGTGTGTGTGTGTGTGTGTGTGTGTGTGTGTGGTCTCTTCTCTTTAAATTGTCAGTAACATGCCTTCGTGCCTGGCTTGATTTCCACAGTCTCCAGGTTGCTTTCATTTAAACAGGCATTAAAGTTCTGGTGATTTGTTATTCTGCATTGCAGTGAAAGTGAAAGCGCTGACAGGACAACAGGTCTTTAATCACAGAGATGGAAAACAAAAGAATTACTGGAGCACACTGCATTGACAAAAAAACAAAACAAAACAAAAGCACACTGGAGGCTTTTTCTTGTAGTTATGACTCCCTGTCTTATGATTATGACCCAGTATCTAATAAAAGATGTTCAAAGTTCTGCATCTTATAATTACAACGCTACCAGGTAAATATTCCTTTGGAGTTCAATTTGAGGACTGCCTTTGAGATGCTGCTCACATAATTAGGAGGTATGGACTGTATCAGATGCTGTGTCATGTTTAAAATTACATCTGCAATTCCTACAACCAATACTGAAAAAAGTAGAAATTGTTTAATTATATATATACTAATGTCTCATTCTTCTGCTCTCTGTAGTATGGTGTTGTCCCTGATGCTGGATCTGCACACTCAGCATTGTGTATATGCAGTATGTTAAAGGTAAGTAACCATGATCAGAGTAAAAAAAATAAAAGTTTGTTTCTCTGACTCTTATTTTCATATTCAGCATGTTCCACACACATTTTGGTTTGTGTTTGATCACAGTACAGTGAGCTGTGCTCTGTCTCGACAAACAGCACACTAACCACACTTCTGACAAATGAACACATCACTTTAAGTAAAATTAAGGGGCGATTACTTACGCTGCATGCACCTGCTTTACTGAGTTTAGGTCGACTCTCTTCAGTTCAGTTACTACTTATTGTGGCTGGAACAAAAATATATCCAAACCCTGACTGTACACTGTCTACCATCACATCCATGTCAGCTGATTTTGGACTCATCCAAACACAACCTGCTTTCTGTGGGTGTTTTTTCTTCTCCTTAATCTTAAGTGTCTTGTTCATTGACCTTATGAATTATGGTCACTCTCCCTATGCACACACACTCAGTGATTCTGTTAAGAGTTGTACCTGCTGATTCTGCTCGATCTGTAAAGTGATCCCTGCTGCTTTTCTTGATTTTTATCACAACTTCAACCCAATCTCGGCTGCTCTAATGAACACTATAACAAACCTTTAATCAAACCTTTGATCCTTTGCTAGTGAAATTACACAATGGACACAGTACAGCCCCTCTGCTCCTTGTTTTAGAAAGGATACTGTATATATAGGTTACTTTATCAATCTTTTTAATAGTCCTTAGTGTGTGAGGTCCGAAATTTGCTTTGAATGGATTACATTGTCACATAACAGCACAGACAGTGAAGCAAACCTTTGTCTCCGGCAGTTGTGAATCAGACATAAGTCAGAGTTGAGCTCTGCAGTTTGTCACTTCTGTCCTGCCACAGGGTCTTATGTCTCTTCAGCTGAATAAACAAACACTCCCACTCAGTCACATGATGTTTACCCTGTCATGTTGTATAATTATAAAAATGACCCAGTCAGAAGTAATCCTTAGAGTGGTGTCCGAGAATGATGCACAAAATGAAAACGGTCTAACTTTAAATTATTTTATGATGTAAAAATATCAAGATTAATAAGTATTTCATTCTCTTCTCCATTTTTGTCTTTTTTCCCTCTGCTGTGATTGTGTGCTTGATACCGATGTGTTTCACCTGTGTATTGCTCTCCTGTTGGTTACCTGTGTGTGTTTAGCCAGTGTGTCTCCCACTTGTATTTTGTCAGGTCGTCTGTTTCCTGTGACGTGTGGGATGTCTCCAGCTCAGCTATGTGGACCAACAGTCAGCAGCAGGACAGAGCTCAGACGCATGTTTGAAGCAGGAAGTGAAGGACATCCCCACAGACAAACAGACACCAGCTCACACCTGTGCATGAGTCCTCTGAAGTGAGTCACTGCACGTCTGTGTCACCAGGATGTCTGTGTTCTTTACTGGTTTTAATTTAACATACTTCACCATCATCTCAGTCTGTTTCCTTGTCAACTGAAAAACTTTCTGTCAAAAAACAAACATCAAAAGAGTTGGAAGTGGACCTCATCAGGACCGCCCTGAGAAAGTAAGACCAAGAGCTCATTCTGCTGTGGAGGAGTTAATTAGAGTTACCAGCCTGAGAAATCGCCAGTAACAGCGCCTCAGATTAGAGGCCACATCAGTGCTTCTCAGAGTTCAAGCAGCAGACGCATGTCAACATCAGCTGTTCAGAGGAGACTGTTAATCAGGCTGTGATGGTCTAGAAATGACTATTGAGGGAGGATGGTATAAAGAAGAAGAAAGTAGGTTGGGATCAATAAACACCAGAAATTGATGATACTAATTTTTGCTAAGTGGGACCATAATTTGTTTTTTCCAACAGGACAATGGCTAAAAATGGCTGCTCTGTATGGACTGAAATAAGGAAATAAAAATGTTTAAATGCTGCCAGTAGTAGGAGAACCTGCCCAGCACTGAATAACTTATTAACACTGAAGTGGTGCACTATATCAGGAGATGTGGCACACAGTAGTAAACATTTATTTTACAGACGGACAGCACCCTCTGGTGGGCAGATTATGTAATACAATACAACAAGAAGAAATGTAGGGGGTTTACTACATCCAGTTTGTCCTTCATGTAGTCCAGGGGTCCCCAATCCTGGTCCTCGAGGGCCGCTATCCTGCATGTTTTAGATGTGTCCCTCTTCCAACACCTGATTCAAATAATCAGCTCATCATCAAGCTCTGCAGAAGCCTGATAATGAT
>OOFC01049217.1:1556-23613 GCA_900323345.1 Pseudochromis fuscus | reverse complement strand
CTTCATGTAGTCCAGGGGTCCCCAATCCTGGTCCTCGAGGGCCGCTATCCTGCATGTTTTAGATGTGTCCCTCTTCCAACACCTGATTCAAATAATCAGCTCATCATCAAGCTCTGCAGAAGCCTGATAATGATCCTGGTCCTTTGAATCAGGTGTTGGAAGAGAGACACATCTAAAGCATGCAGGATAGGGGCCCTCCCTCGAGGACCAGGATTTGGGACCCCTGGTGTAGTCGATCACACTGATGGTGAAGAGCACTCATCTGTTTTTTAAGGAAAATATGGTGTTGTTAGGCCATTTGTTGATTGTTTTGCAGTATAATGATGTGCTATAATGAAGTTGAAGGGCTGACAAAGTTGATTCATGAACCAATGTTTTTGGTTTTGGCCAAAAACATAGATAGATAGATAGATAGATAGATAGATAGATAGATAGATAGATAGATAGATAGATAGATAGATAGATAGATAGATAGACGCTTTATTGCCATTGAAATGGCATTTATCACTCTGCAATACAGGCCCTCCAACAAATCACACACATACCTGCATGCATTTAAAGGGGCCCCGTAGCATGCATGGGGAGACCACAGAGTGAAAGGCACCGCCATTGTACAGCAGTTGGGGTGTCGGTGTCTTGCTCAAGGGCACCTCAGCAGTGCCCTGGAGGTGGATTGGCACCTCCCCAGCCACCTATCCACACTCGTCTGTGTTGGGATTCGATCCTATGCCTCTTATCTTGGAAAACTCATAAGTTGGTGCACTAATAATTCAAGGTACCACTGTATTAGGAAAATCTGGAGCACTGGGTACCTTTCAGCTCCGTGACTTGTGACTGTTTGGTGTGTTAAAGGATTTTATTGTAAGCTTGATATACTTGAGATGCTTATGTTATTTACAACATCTCAAAAAATATGTTAAACTGTTCCCCAAATTTCTGACAGAATCTTTCACCATTGCATTATTTGTTTCATTTTGAATTTGTCCAGCTTTATTATAAAGCTTTCATATAATTCTTCAAGGTAAAATGCCAACTTCTTTAGCTACTTAGCAGAGCAAAGGCACCACAGACACCCTTTAAAAAGAAGAGACAAGATTCAAAGTGGAAGCATTAGGAGTCCACATCCAACCTGTGTTGGGTCTATAACAGGGCAAAACGTTTTATTCAGTGGGGAAAAGCAGTTGTCTATGTCCATTTGATTAGATCAAATTATCAAATGCAAACAATGAATTGTTGTTTTATTTAAACTTCTTTTTAAATAAACCCTTTGATGCACGATGACCACATTTGTAGAGTAAATTTAACACCATTTTGGTTTATCATTGTTCCCCAGACCACTTGGGGGCAGTGTCTGTGGAGCCATTGCAAAGTGTGAACAGTAGTCACTACTGTCTTGTGTTTCTAAAATGATTTGATTGCTGATATGCTCAATCCAAGATGGCTGATAGTGGTAGTCGAGCACACCTCTGGCACATCCGTAACAAAATAAAATAAAATAAAAAATAATGAAATAAAATAAAAATGTGTATGTACAGCAAACTTTGATGAACATGCTTTGGTTTTGTAAACTCCAAATGTAGAGTAAAATATAGTATTTTTACCTCAAAACTGTCCACATATGGATGTTAAGCAAAAGTGGACTCAGATTACATTAAGTATTGTGTAATCTGTATGTATGTATGTATCTGAAGTATTTGTTAAAAGATTATTTAAATATTAAAAGCCATATCATAGTAAACGTTACTTCACTAATGATAGATATACTTTACCATATGTTTTCATATTTTCTACACATAAGGGTTCTGTGTACATTTGACTATAATTGTTAACATTATTTAAAGTCTGTTGGGTTTTCATTATTTTGATGTTTTTGAATAGTGGAGCTCACATAACATAACATAACAACATAACATAACATAACATAACATAACATAACATAACATAACATAACATAACATAACATAACAACATTATTTCTTCTTCTCAACATTTTTACTCTTTAGTAGCATGGTGTTCACATGTGTATAGTGAAATACTTTTAAATAAAGTGGAATTTTGTGAATAAAATAAAACAGATTTCAATGTTAGCACAATTTTGAAAGAAAAAAAAACTTATTATATATACCTGAAAATCTAGGTACAAGAACAGCTTTTTCCTGTTGCCATCACCCTCCTCAACAAATCTCCTCATCACACATCACGTTCCAGCCTACAAGTAAATATCATGAAGACTGAAATACAAAATATTCTGGTCACTTTGGTGCCATATGAGCCAATACACATTGCACCTTATTCTTGCTCCTATGCCTATTGCTGCAGAAATATTCACAGGTTATTATAAATGTATCGTGTTATTTCTTTTTTAATTCTAATTGTATGTAACTTTCCATGTTTACTGTGTGTCTCCATACTTATTGTGTGTCTGTTGTAACTGCTAGAAAGAGAGAGAAACCAACAAAGATCAAATTCCTTGTATATGTGAACATACTTGTCCAATAAAGCTGATTCTGATATTCCCTGCATGAAAGGAGTTTACCAAATGTGAACTGCTTGAACTCCAGTCTGTGTTTTGCATGCACTTGATGTGGGATAATCAATCATGTGTATAACAACCTGTCCAGTGTTGTGCACCGAGCTGCGGCGCCCTCTGCAGCTGCGCATGTGCACTGCATCCGAGCTGGTCTGAAGGTAACACCCGTCCCCATAGAGACAGGCTCCTACAACAGGGCTGCTGTAGTCCTGCTGTCAGCGGGGATGGCAGCCTTAGTATGACACAGCCGGCGTTTGGACATCAATAATTTCCTCGAAATCAAACCTCTGGATGGTTGCCAATCAGATTTTTTATTATTATTGGATTAACGACCATCAGCCGCCAGCCGCAGCTTTATCCTGTGAGGCCGGAGATTTGTGTCGCGCGGCGGGGAGGAGTCTGTTATTTCACCGTTAGCTGAAGCCAGGCCAGCATGTCGGTGCTGTAACAATACAACTGTACCACAAAGCTGCAGGGAGGACACAAATGTGCTCTTAGAGGTGAGTTTGTTGTCTATTTGTCATTTTAAATATCGATGTGTGTGTGTTTGTGCGCGTGCAATTTAGCAGCTAGCTAACCTCCCGTTAATACAGTGAACTCAGCGGTGCTAGTTTGGTGTTAGGTCAGGCATTGGTCATCCTGTTCAATCTGAAAATGAACACCAGCAGCTGAGGAGTATGCGCATGCTTTGTTTAATTATGGCAGATAATCAATAAAACTCTATTTATACATGTATGCTAAAAAAAAAAGTGGAGCTTCTCCTTTATTTCACCCAGCGTCTGATCAGCTGACAATCAGCTGAAACATGCGAATAGAAGATGTGTGGGTGGACATTAAACGTGCACACAAAAGGCTTTATAGTATGATGAATCATTGTGGCTGACTGCAAAGACACCTCGTGCACTAGCAGGTCAGGAAAGGTGAGTCTATGTGTTGTGTTTCAGACCTTCACCAGAACAGGTGTTGTCAGTGAGCCAGGCCCTGCTTGTTGTTGTTCTTAATATCGATGATGTAATGCTATTGGCTTCGACCAGCATTAATGTTTCTGTGTGTGTGTGTCCGTGCAGGATGGATGTGGAGGTGAGTGCTGGCAGGGACAGCACCTGGAGGAGAGCAACAGCAGCAAACGATGATGGAGGAGGAGGAGGAGGAGGAGGAGGAGGCATGGAGGCGCAGGTTGTATCACTGGAGCTCTATGACTCTGCAAGAGCCAAAATAGACGCAAATCTTCGCTGGCTGTTTGCCAAAGCCTATGGCATAGGTAAGACCTTCTCCACCTTGCACTACTGAGACCTTGAAAGCTGTCACTTGTCTGGTGGTGGTTGGTGGACCATGTGATTTTATCAGTTTCATTCATGCACAGTAGCAGACATTAGCAGAGCAGGAACTGTTTTTCTTTGTGAAGCTCAGGGTTCATTTAAAAGAGGGTGAAAAGGCTTTTCCTGATATATGTTAAAGTCAATATGTTTTTGCAGTGTAGGCCTGCTGTTGTAGTTGCACAAAGAGTTGGATCCTGTTAATTGAGCCTGAGCAATCCATTTTTCTCAGAGAACAAAACCAGCACACATTTATAAGATTCTGTAGGTTTGGCCAAGGAATGAATAACACTCACTGATGTAATTGTCAACTATATTGACAAATGATGGGCCACTGTGGCTCAGCTGGTAGCTCTGTTTCTGTTGGTGTGTGTGTGTGTGTGTGTGTGTGTGTGAAAGGATAAACTGCGAGGCAAGACCTAAGCTAAGCTAAAAAGGCTCCATATAATTGTAGTAGATTTATCTTTTTAATTTTATAAAAGCAAGTGTATTTCAATGCTTTATATACTTTATATATACTTTAGGGATCAATTAATGGGGGAATTTAACTTACAAAACAGTCAGTTAATTAATGATTACTCAGTCAGTTAGTAACTGTTTTGATTATTAATGTCTTATTTCGGTTGGTTCAACTCAAAATGCTAAGCGTTACTTCGGGTTTAATGTTTTTTTTATGTGTAATGTGATCATCACTAAATCAGATAAAAACAAACAAGGCATTTCAAGACAATTTAATGGACTTAAGGATACTATGAATGACATTTTATTTCCTTTTACATTTTCCTGGACCAAAATCATGTTAAAACAACTGGAAAGTAATCAGCAGATTAACTAATAATGTGAAAAATCCTCAGTTGCACCTGTATATTGCATTGATATACTTTATTACTGACACATAAACATCTCAGGATGTGTTTACTTAGTGGACAACTGCCTTCAACAGTTACATCATAAAATAGATGCTGTTTGCATGTGCTCCTCTCGTAAAAAGTCTGAATTTTTGTTGCAAAGTGTGTCTAGTGGGGTTTTTTTTAAGACAAGGTCGTCCACCGAACACAGCTGTCAACATCAGTTTGGCATCAGTAACAAATACTACAGTAAATCATGTTGTCAGACACATTACCCACAACTACGTGTAAAGAGAAATGTTGTCACTGTATGGTTAAAAAAAAAGAGAAAGCTTCATGTTGTAATCACGCAGCAGCTCCAGACCCTCGTGGAGTTGAGTAAAGACTTGGCTGACATCTCGTGATCAGTCTCTTATACACAGGTCACTAGCCTTGCCAGCTCTGATGAGGTCTCGTAAAACATTAAAAATGATTGCTCTACATAGCCGGGCAGTAAGTAAATGTCTGGAAGTTCCTCCTTGGATGTGGGTTTTTGTGTCACCCACTGGCTGCTTTCTAAGGAGTGTGTGCAGGAGGTCGGCTGTGCAGCCCTCCGAGTCGCCTAGTCTCTATTGTCAGAGACAGAGGCAGCTTTTTAGTAAAGGAAGAGTCATTAGTATTATATCTGATTTTCCTTCCCTGCAGTGCTGTCTTTTGTGTTGCAGTGGATGACTCAGTAAATTGACTTTGGGATTGTAGAAGAGAGAGTCATGAAATAGAAAATTAAAAATAATAAAATCTGTTCCAAACATTCAGGGTAAGTCTTATTTTTTCAAGTGAATTTATAACTTTCTTCAAGTTGAATATCTGAGATCTTCCACAAATCCGGACTGCATTAGCATGATTAATATCACATGAACATCTGGAGCATTTTAGTGCTGTAGCGCTCTAAATATCTTGAGCTCTGTTTTGCTGGTTGATGCTTTACCTCAGGTAACACTGTGTTGTTCCAGGTTAGATTTCAGATGCCCATAATACACACCAAACCATCAGCATCACCCCAGCTTCCTGCTTTTCCCTAATCTGATTGGCTTAGTGTGCCAGGGACACCAAGGAGCACTTTAATCAAGAGACTGATTTGTAGCTCTAATTCCACATCTGTATAACTTTCTTCCACTTAATGGACAACAACAGTGTAATAAGACATGATAGTCATTATAACCTAACATGTACATGTAGTTTTGCCCATTCTAGGAGCCAGTACATAAACTTGTGATTACTTTCTCTATTGGACCAGGAGAAAAGGAGCAAGAAAATGTTTAGCTTGAAAGATAACTTGAATAATAACTGTATTCCTAAGATAGTTGAAGACGAACTTTCTGTTAAATGATTTAACTGTGTTTTTATGTTGAAAAGAGAGAAACTTAATTTCAATACTCGGCAGATTGTGCATCGACAGTAAAGCTGACTTTGACTTTGACTTAATTAAACAACAAATTGTTTCAGTTGTAATATTTGGATTCCCTAAAACTGTCCCTCGTTGGAGGTCTGTTGATCATATTTAATTGTCAAACACTGGTGAAAAACATGAGGCTCAATTCCATAGAGCTGTTGTGATGTTGTTGTTTTGCTAATTATACTGTCACATAAAACAAGGAAAAGAGGCAAATTTCTGATTTGAGATGCAGGACCTATAGACTATTGAAGTTCTGCTCAAAATTATTAGTTGAGTTATTAATTCAGTGTACCTACAGATGTTATGGACCAATTTGATATTTTCACTCGTTTACCAGCTTTTAACATCTTGACACGTCACTGCAAAAAACACTGGAAGATTTCTTTTTAATGTGAAACAGGCCTTACTGTGGCTATTCATAATAACTAGGCAGTCTGCCTTCACTGATTGCATGTACCTAATAGTAGCAGAAACATAATGTTAGTAACAACACTCACAATGAAACTGCATTTTCTGTGGATTAGTGACGTTGTGGAAAACTAATCTGGTGTATTGAACTGGTGTATCTTATAAAGTCCTGGTACTTTTGAGATTCCTGTGAAGGTTTTGGTCTCAGTTCTAACTGGCTGAAGATGGGAAATTTAGGTTTAAGAAGAAAAATAAAAAGTTGTTAGCAAGCTATTTATCTGAAGCTCACATGTTACAGTTCATCTGGTCTTGACATGTTGGTGAGTTATGTGGTTGTCCTGAGAACATAGCCAGCAACACTATTATTGCAAACACCTGGGATTCATTAATCTGAGAAAATACCCACTGACACCTAAAGATCTGCATTTTATAGCAGCTTGAAAAAGTTTTGGCAATATTACTGTTATTCCTATAATATCCTCAATAAACAGCTCAGAGTAGTGAGTGCTTGTTTTGAAACAAAATCCTATCAATCTCATGGAAATAGATTCATCAGCTTTGTTTGTTTTCTCTGATTCAATCCCTGGTGATTGATAGTTGGTGCAGAGGACTGAAGAGCCCAAACAGTCTTATTAGATTAGAGTGTAAATCAACAAACACAGCATGGCTGGCAGGTGTGTGTTACCTGTGTGTACTGGTGTTAAAGTCAGTGCTGCCAGTCACATGTTTAAGTGTTTAATGGGATTGAACCTGAGTGCTTGTGTCTTTGTTCAACACAGCCAGCCTCATAACGTGTTTATTAATGGAAACATCAGGATCTTTTCTAAAGGTTAATGAAACAACCTGGAAAAAAACACTGGATTTTTTTCTTCCCAATTTGAACTGTATAAAAATATTACAAGTGCCAGAATTTATTCTCTTTTTTATTTTTCAAGTATACATTAGAAAAATGTTAGTTAACCAATAGCAACCAACAACCAACAGCTTGTAGAAGTTTGTAATGTTCATTATTTTCTACACTAACTATCTCTCAGTTTTCTGTTTGTGAGCTTAAGCTTTCACAAATGGGACTAGTCAGTTTTAGCTACATTAACACTAATTTCATAATTTGTCAGTTAATCCTAAACCTACAACACAAACAAAAACAAATGCATTGTTTATTTTGTGGTTTCTTGGTGCCAATACTGGTTTTTAAAATATATAGAAAAAATGTGATGTATATAAATAAATAGGTTTTCTAATAGTAATTTGTCCCATCAACACATATTTTTTAAAAATATAAATCATGTAAATCTGATGTTGGAATTGTGATTAAAATGTGTTTTTATTGTTGAAAATAACTTGTCTTAGTTGGGAAACTATAATAATAAGATTGTTCATAAAGCATTTCCAACTAATAGTCTGCACTGATCCTGACATATCGACACTAAGCTCATATTTTGCTTATGTATTGGTTAGCTTCCACACATGCAGACATTTGTGCCACGACTACAGATTTTCTTGAGAAGATGTCGACTGATACTGTGCACAGTAATCGCATCATACCATGCAACAATGTGCCGATGCCATAAAATCAAACATAATAAAACATGAAATTTATAAAATAAAATGCCTCAGTGCTCACTCAAGAACCACATTGGAAGCATGGACTTGACAGATTGGTTTCCTCCTTTGAGTTTTTGTTGGGCCAGACTTTCACGTGGTATGGATGTGTTGGCTTAAATGCTGTGTTCTCCCAACACACTGTCTTGGAGAGGAAACTTCACTAATCTGTCCTGTTGGAGAGTATAGCTGGATCCCCCCCACCACCACGGTGCCCACAGTCTGACAGCTCTGGCTCGACTGTCAGAGAGATCTCTGCCGGTCAATCTGACCTCGTGTCTGAAAGAATAAGAACAAAGACTTTCCCCAAACCTCATCCTCTTAATTTCCTCACACACACTCCCACATGCACACCAGGGTGGGCTATAAGGCTCAGGTGCATAATTAATATGTAAAGAGTCTCTTTCACAGAGGCTCCATCCCCCCACGACCCAATTGGATTAACGGTTATGGAAGTGGAAGATGGATGGATGAATGTAGTATCTTTCACTCGGAGTAGAGAGGAGTTCCTGCTTTCCCCTTCAGTTCCTCACACCACACACACACCTCCCGATGTCAGGCACCATAAAACCATCCAGCGAGCAAAAGATAGGACAGCAAACCCAGCCCCCACCTCCGGCCACGCTGGCACTCCCCATCACCATCTCCACAGCAACCATGGAGGACAAGGAGGCATTCTGGGACAGCTGAGGCCGAGGAATTGTCAGGGCAGAGAGTGGTGTGTTTGGAAAGGGGCTGGAAGAAAACAAGTCCCGGAGGGGTGTGCAGCGAGTATTTTCTCGCATGATCTGGGGTTCTCATGCACATATGGTAGCACTGCATCAGCAGAGAGTCAGATAGATCCTGTGTGTAGGCTGTGCCAAGCAAGCAGTCTGTTGTGAAAGACACAGCTGAGGTTTTCACAGTGTGCTGTAGTACCAGTCTGAGCTTGCTGTGTGTGTGTTTTACACTGATGGATGCCTTATTTTGTCCGTTTGTCTCCATCAGCAGGGCCTTTAATGTGGAGCATTGCTGTGGTGCTTTCAGAGTATATTGACACGAGTGTTGCTATCTGTCCTCTTTTCTCATTCTGTCTTTTAGTTTTTAGTTGTGTTAGGTCTCCATTCTTAACAGTTAAGATACAGTTTTATTCATCATTGTTGTGACTTTAACAGACACACACAGTGTCTCAAAGAGGTGGGCAGTGTGTCAGTGCTTCTCTCAATTATTTATCTGCTGAGAAACCAACAGTAAATGTATATAAAATAACCATTACTACCTTCTATTGCATTATGAAACTGTGTGTGTGCAATTACAGTTTTATGGCACGGTAAAGCAGCTCAGCACATTTTATATGAGACTTGCTCTACTGTCAAAGCATTATTTTGGAAAGTACACTTATTTACTGTCAGCTGAGAGCTGAATGAGAAAGATCAATACCATTGTCTTCTGAGGAGCTAACTTAGCTTAGCTTAGCTTAGCATAAAAACTGGAAACAGGCATACAGGCTGGCTCTGTTGAAAGGTTAAAACTTGTTTACTTTGTACTAAATGCAAATATATGTGGTTTGATGCAGGAGTTTGGGCTGAAAACAAGTTACTGTACTCAGCAAATACTTGAAAGGTGCTGGCAGTCAGATTTTTTTCAAACTTTGAACACAGCTGGATTCGTTATTTTTTTCCTGCTAAGCTAAACTAGCCACCTCCTGGCTCCAGTTTCATATTTAATGGACAGATATGAGAGTACAATCGATTGTCTCGTCTCACTCACTGCAAGAAAGAAAACATCATTCATCTGTTGACTGGAGTGGGCTTGCCCCTATACTTCAGCAATTTATCTGCACAGTAAAATGTCATCAATCACCAGTAGTTTGATTGTCACAACTACCAAAGTAAGATGGTAAAATATTCATTAATGTTAGCAATAATAAACACAGTTAAAAGAAGTACCACTGACATCATTTTAAATCCACTCTCTCCTCATAATATGCATACCAGTTGCTAACATCAAATGGTTTTCTGGTATCGCATTTAAAAAGAAGCAACGATATCCCGGTTGCCTCCTGCCTAAATCAACCTAGAAAGCACTGGAAAGTAAATTTCGTGAGTGCTTCAGGCCTTAACTCTGGATTAACATTTCCAAGGCATATAAAAATAGCTGCTCCATGTCTATGTCCACGAGCAGGGAAACACTAGGCTGACAGGGACAACACCGTCAGCTTAGGCATCACCACTAAGTCCTGTTAGCTCATTGGCTTAAAGCCTCTGGTCCACCTATCATGCTCCTGGGTTGCTTCCTGGCATGCTGTTTCACCACTGACTTAGTCTCAGTGCTCTCCTCTTGCACTGGTTTCTTCTTAGACAGTCTAATACCATGAAAGTCTGCATCCTAAGAGCTTCTGTGTTATGTAACATGGTGAGGCATTGGTGGACACGTGTCTGCACAAAAATAGTTGAAGTGTGGATTCATGGTGTGATTTGTGGCTTAAGACAACTTTGATTAGTATAAATACTCACTTGCTTACGCTGTATCTCTCGTTAAGTAGACAATAAGTAATTTAACAGTGTGTGCATGCTTGTCATCATTCCTCTGTTCAGATCACATCCCAGCAGACCTGCGGGACCCCTTCTATACTGACCAGTATGACCAGGAACACATCAAGCCCCCCATCATCCGCCTGCTGCTGTCTGGAGAGCTCTACTGCCATGTGTGTGGGCTCATCCTTCACGCTGAGCTGGCTGCCTCGCTCCAAAGCCACCAGTCTGTCATGCAGGCCCTGTCCAGGAAAGGCATCTATGTCCTGGAGGCTGACAACAAACCTGTGTCCGATCTGGATCTCAGCTCGTCTCCCATTAAAATGGTTGGTAGTACCTTATGCCTAGTTCATTAGCAGACGCTTGACGACACCCATGCACCAATTTAGATTCATCCACTAACGTAACATGCATGTGTTTGATTGGACTTGAGGGAGAAGCTGCAGTAAATAAAGGAAAGCTCTAGAAGGACATGCAAACTACAGCTGAGGTTCAAATCCAGAACCTTCATGCTAACCACTGCACCGCTAGCAGAGTATTAGCATTAGGGCATTGTGCATCAGCACACAGAACAGAACCTGTAGACCAGTGTTTAATGTGGAGTACCATGTGATACTGTGGCTATGATCATTTCTAACATTTATTCATCCATTGAAGTTTTTCAGAGACCAGCATTTTTAAGAAGGTTCATTCTTACACACTAACATGCATCCATAGCTGCAAGCTGCCCACTACAAACACTGTGTGATCTTCTTTCAACTGAGCAGCTCCAAGGAAGCATTTGGAGGGTAAAGCCTTTGCTCAAAGGCACCTCAGTGCCCGTGATGAGGGAGCAGTATGCGCAGCTTTTTTACTTACCCAACCATCTTTACGGTCTGAGATCAAAGTGACACGACTGTCTCCTTTCCATTGGAGACAGCCTGAAGCAGCAGTTTTAAACACCAAGCATGGTGGTAATGATTTACATTAAAGTGTAGAAATCTCTGAGCTGTACAGATCTGAGCGACTTAAGTTTTTTTCTTTTCTCTTAAATACCTTCAGATTCTGTCATTCCTGCTGCTAGAAAATGAACAGATTTGCATTAAATCTTTTAATGTGCATTTATGTTATTGATTCACACTCCCAAGCAAAAACAATCTGCAGATTTTCCTTTCTGCTCAGCAAACTTTGTACTAAAAACAAAAAAAAACCCAAAAGACATTTATAGATTTTTATTCCCAGGAAATGTTGGACTATAAATACAGAGCCAAGGGTAGAGCTGATATTGGGCAGATTGATCAGGGAACCAGACACACATCTCCAAATCAATGGTTATGTTCCTCCTTGTCTGCTGGATGTGTAACTCTACATTTTTGTCAGTTGCCAGTGCTGCTTTATTGCTTGTTTCACTGCACCAAGAAGCCAAACAATTACAGCTTTAATAATTATCAGCCAGTACAGTGGTCCAGAACTATTATTGTCTCTAGTAGTATAACCTAGTGACCCGGCAACCCACACTTCCCATGTGGTAACAAGATAATATGACTTTGCTTTCACAGTTAAATCTGAGCCAAGAGTATTGTAATGAATAAAGCACTAGTGGATGTGACTGTTTTGCAGGTTTTAGAGTCTGTAACTAAAATATTAATGAGGCAAAATGAACCAAATGCTTAGTGTTTTTCATTTAATATGAGCCCACTCTGCAGCTGAATCCACAGATGTGAGAACACAACAGGACACAGACTGGCCTAGTTTCACATTTTAATACACATCAGATGTATTAAAAACAGTATATAAATGTGTGCTTTACTGTCACAAAGAGCAAGGCTGAAGAGTTTCGAGGTCATCCAGCAGTAATTAACACTAACTTATCCAACGTCCATCAAACTATTGTATTTCAAAGTGTTTGAATTGTTAATGTTCAGGTGATGTCCATCATTTCCACTCTAATGAAAATACCTTTGAAGTACAAAGTGATTTAGAGATCATAAAAAAGATCCACTGACACATCTAAAGACAACTCAAAACCTCTCTTCTCCCAGAGCTCCCACATTCACCTCATCGACGCCCTGATGATGGCCTTCACGGTGGAGATGATCAGCATAGAGAAGGTGGTGTCCAGCGTCAAGCGCTTTTCAAACTTCAGTGCCTCCAAGGAGCTTCCCTTTGACCTGGAAGATGCAATGATCTTTTGGATCAACAAGGTAACGACCACACACGTGCTGATATTTGGATGTGTGTGTTCTTCTACCTGCACTGACCTACAGCATGTCTGTTGCATCAGGTGAACATAAAGATGAGGGAGATCACAGAAAAAGAGTGTAAAATGAAGCAGCATCTGCTCGACTCACCCAGCCACCAGAAGGTAACAACACTGTGTCTTTGTTTATTTATTCTCTGTTTCTTTGTCTCTTTCTCTCCCTGTTTCACAGCTTCCTGAGTTTTGAATAGTCTCTTTCTTTAGTGTTGTTGTTGCCTTTGTCTTGTCTTTCTGGCTCTGCTGTTACACACATGCATCTCATCATTATTAAGAGGTGCATTAACTGTCAACTCCTGTCATTTAGATGTGTTTTGTGTGTGGACACTTTATGTCTTTTAAAATCTGACAGTGTCCACTCATAACTATATGTCTTTGCTCTATATTTTTAATCATCTGCTCTCATCATTTAGGTCCTTTAGAAAGTAAAATGTTGGTTTGGATTTAGTTTGCAGTGGACTTTAACTCAACAACTTATTTTTACCCTATTTTTTTATACATTTTGTCAAATTGGCACTTTTAAAAGTATGGTCATAGCTGTTTTTGTTTGTAATGTACCAGTGAAGGTGTGAGAAATTATCACTGGAATAGTTAGAAAACCCAAAAACTTGATGGCAAAGTTCTGAGGTTATAAGACATTAGAAGTACAGTTTTATTATCAAACTTACATCATTTAAAAACCATCTGCTTCTTGTTGTCGTCGTCCTGACTTCACAATAAAACTCAGGTGTTAGCAGAGTGTCTTGTTGGGTTACCTCCATCGTCTTTCAGGGAGTAATGAGACTGGGTTTGTCTTTCAGTCTTTCCACTTAAAAAATCAGATCTATCTCCTCTCTAACGGGAGATAATCTGATTCTTTGTCGTTGTATCTGACCCTTGACTTGTCTGCTGCTTTTCCTGTTTGTGTCTCCCTCCCCAAACTCCATCCCTTCTTGCCTCTTGGACAATAGTCTCCCTCCAAATGGTACTGGAAGCTTGTACCTGTAAGTGCAACTGCTTGCAATCTCCTGTGAGTGTGTGTGGCTGGTTGTGGTGTGTGTCAGTCAGAGTTCAGGTAAAAATAAACTCTAATAGGATTATCTCAGACATTAATTTGAACCAGTATTCATAGAGAATACTATGATGGATAGATGCACTAATGTGTACAGTGAGAGTGGTGCAGTGCCCCCTAGTGGCAAAGGACGAAACCCCTTCCCTGCTTATTTGCTTTTTGTTTAGCAACTCCTTCAACAGCTTCAGAGTCTTTCTATTCGTCACTTCTCTCCCCAAACATCCACACACTGCTCTACACTTCTGTTGTTATTGAAGTGAAATACCAGCAGCATCGAGCACATCTTCACCGTGAAGCAACACACGTGGAGCTCAGCGTGTAAATGCCTCCACTCCTTCCACTCATGGCTTGTCTCAGTTCATTATTAATTTCCTTGCAATCATTTCTTTCTTCCCTCACCAGCCTGATATATTGCATGCCCTGGCCCATTGCTTATTGGAGCCTGTGGAGTTCTCCCGTGTGGTAATGTACTCATCCTTACCATATATTTTAATTCATTTCGAGCTTTATTGTTTTTGCCTTTCATATCCATGAACCACTAAACTCACATTATTCTTAAATTCATACATATAAACATCTTTTTTTCAGTCCGTGTGAGTAAGACCACACATTAATGCACCTCATGAGAGTTCAGATGTGTAAGACACTCCTCCAACGTGATCTGGTGCCAGATAAATAACCGTCACGTTTACACACACCCACTCTACAACATGCGTATCAAAAAGAGGCTGAGATTATTTTACAAAGTAAGAAATGTTGTGTTTGTGTGTGACAAGTGAGAATGTGACTCAGTGTTTTAATTAGATTAGTGTGTGTCCACTGTGTAAACTTTGGCCGTCTCTTGCTGTGTAGGTGCGTTACCGCAGGGATCACCTGTCTGGTCGGACACTTCAACACTTCCCCCTGTTGGACGACCTGCTGAAGGACGTGTGTGACGGCACAGCTCTGCTGGCTGTGATCCACTTCTACTGCCCAGAACTCATTAGACTGGAAGGTGTGGTAACAGTGGGCTATTGATGCTGTAGTTGGTCACTCTCTGGAGCCACAATCCTTCACAGTGTTTCCTGAGGTTATATGATCTTTAAAAGGGTAGATGATCCATAGAAGCCATGTCTGGATGCTAAAATGCTGCGAGACTCAGGATACTGTTAGCTTAGCTTAGCTTTATGACATGACACAACAGCTAGCCAGGTAAAAATCCAGAGAAGCCATATTTGCCTTTTGTGATTTTTTTTTTTTAAATCACTCACCGCAGTACTGACTGTAATGTCCTGCTCTGCACAGATATCTGTCTAAAGGAGGTTCCCTCCATAGCAGACAGTGTGTACAACATCCAGCTGCTGAAGGAGTTTTCTCATGAGTACCTGAACAAGTGTTTCTATTTGAAGCCTGAGGACCTGCTGTACTCTCCACTAGTGCTAAAGGTGAGTCCAAAACACCACATGCACTCTAAATAGTTTCTTTTTTACCAAATGGCAGATATTAGAAAGATTTATCTGACACTAATGAGCTGCTTTGGTGACTTTATAACACCACCTCTGCTAATGTTACACTTCTTGAAATAAGTTAACACACCATTCCTGCACAACAAACGTTTGTGTATGTCTGTGTGTGTGGTCCCATCCCCCTCGCACTTTTCTAGTCACCTGATAACAAAGAAAGAGGATCTTGAAAAACTGAAAGAAATGACCTGCACTGTCACACTAGTGTCTTTTGACTTGTTGTCTTGTGAATTGTGTCTTGCAGAGTAATGTAATGGTCTTCATTGCTGAGCTGTTCTGGTGGTTTGAGACTGTGAAGCCAGACTTTGTACAACCCAGGGACCTACAGGAAATCAAAGATGGTAAAACACACATCTAGTTTGTATTTTTAGAGACTTCTAGTTGCATTGTTGAAAGCACAGTGACAACATTCACAAAGAGGGCTGCATGTGTTTTTTTCTCAATAACTGAACTGCTATTAGCGCTACTAAATTTCTGTGTTGTTTGCTATAGGATCTCTTGTACTGATTATTGTCCTTTTCTAAAACGTTCATAGTGAGACTGCTGCTGCAGCCTAAAAGTTCTCGGTCCTATGCACCCATCTCCAACGTCACCAAACGAAGTTTCCTGACAACATCAAACTCTGCTGACGTATTGACCACGCCCCCGAGCCCGGACCTCAGGTATAATACAGTCATTGGTCTCTTATAAACACCACAGAGACACAGATTCACATAAAAGTTTCACATTTACTGGGTAGTGAATTGTAGTTTTTTATGTAGAGTTTTCCATAGCACACCCCTAAATCACTTTGATGCTCAATTGTAAAAGCCTCAACTCTTGACATGACGTTACATTCATATTACATTGTGTAGGTGATAACAGGGAAATTGTTTCTATATCTTAGCTGACAAAATCAAACCACATTAAATTCAAAAACACACCCTCTGTCTTTCTGCTACAGCACTAAACCAAGGACACCGAGCCCATCTCACTCCTTACTGCCCCTGAGACAACAGAAGATGGTGGAGGAGGGCACTTCAGGTAAAAAACAAATATTTATTTTGTATTCAGAACAGAGAGTTTTGCCTGATGTCAGGGATAAAGATCTTTATACAGAGAAATCAAAGTCAGTAAACAGAGCAGGAAGAACCATTTGATTGTTTTTTGTAGGGCTGCTGCTAACGAGTATTTTAGTATTCGAGTAATCTATGTATTATTCCATCGATTAATCGAATAATTGGATAACTAATGCTTGTTAAGGTGCAGTAATAAATAGCGCTGTCAAACAATAAAGATTTGCACGAGTGTGGTTTGTCGCGAGCTGGGCGACGGGTTAGCTTAAGTGCTAGCAGAATCCCCGATGCTTCCCGTTAATGTGGTATTTTAAACAGGAAGTGCTTCGGTGAAGACTCCTTCCTGCAGAGTGTGTGTAATACTTTGTGTCGGTCGACTGTCCGTCTTGGTTTTTGTGTACTCACATTTCCCATGGAGAGGACCAACGTGCTCTTTAGCCTTCTGAAGAAGAAACGTAAAAATCAAAAAGCTGTGCTATTTTCCATCTTCCCTCTTTATTGGTTGGTCCTGTCGCTGTCGTGCTTTCGCTTCTTCTTCTTCCTGTCTGTTTCTGTCAATAACGTCAACAGTGGGAGCGATACTGTCCCCTGCAGTTCCTGTAGGAAACTGCAAGTACAGATGACTTTTTCCTGGCTGGTATTCGATTTTACCAATGACAAAAACAATAATACGACGCATCGAATCTTGAATTTCCGCATTGATGAATTTTTTATAATCGACGTAATCGATTATGTCGAATAATCGTTGCAGCCCTAATATAATTACAATATATACTATCTTATGATATAAACTACCTGTTCAGATCTGCTCTGCACGATGTGTCTTGTTAATATTTTTTATTCAAACAGTCACATACAGGTTGAGGCTCTGAAATGATTTTTAGGATCAGGATTTATTTAGGTCTTGACCAAGACACTGCTCAGTATGTTCAGTTCACAGACACTCAGACCCAACTTTCAAAATCAGATTGTTCAGTCTGTGGCAGGGATCTGATTTTTTTTTTTTTTCACGGCTGCCTGAGTTGGGAACATCAGATGTGGTTCCACCCTGTTTCACAGGCTTCACAAGATGAGATTTGTACCACAAAAAGTCATATTTGTGTGAGATGTTCCTTTGGTCCTGATGCCAATATCAACTGTACTTTTCTGTAATAAAAGCAGATACAAACATTAAATACCTCAGAGTGTGGATACAAGGATAAAACTGATTTTGTTCATTTTCATTGACTGACTTTATGTAACGTGCTCATTACGTACAAATACTCAGAGGCACTTTTTGCTACAAGTGTTTGCATCATTAAAATGAATCTGACGCTGGGTGTTGACACCTGAATTATCTCTCTGGGTTAGATGAAGGGGTTTTTGTCTGTTTGCAGGAATGCAGCAGATACAGTACATCTCTGTGAGATGAAGGAAGCATCTGAATCAGTCTGCGCTGTTCTTTTGTCTCGCTGAGAACCTGGTGCTCTGCCTGTAACCTAGACAACAAAAGATGATCAGAAGAAAAGATACCTGCAAGGTGAAGAGCGAATAAACACAAGAGAGGGTGAATTCAGCTGAAGCGACGGGAAGTGAGAGGCTAAATGAGAATGACACAAACGCCTCTTTGTGTAATACTGAAGTCAGACTTGACGTGAAACAAAAATATGTCACTTTTGAAAAAGAAAAGTCTGATCCTCTGTTGACAGCTGGTTTTCTGGCTTGTTTTAATTTATCTGTGTCGTCTTTTAATGTTGTTTGTACTATAACTTTGTGCTTTAAGGTGCTTTAATGTTTGTCCACCAACATCAACAGATCATTGACACTTCTGCTCCTCTCAAATAATCATTAAACCTGCTGATTTTGGAGTGTGTTTGGTGTGTTTTGGAAGCTGGCAGCTGCTGGTTAACAGTTTATTATTTTGCTCTTAGTCTTACCTGAAGCCAAAATGTCCCAACTAGAAACTCCTGAGGGCTGTAGGTGGTTGTAGTAGGGAGCTGGAAAGAGGTCGGTGTCATTTTCACACTGCACCGAGGTTTCCCTGAGGCCACAGTGAAACATAACCATCATCTGGTTACACAATAATTAGCCCACGTCACAGACTACTGGTCCGGACTGGTGTGAACTCATCAGATGTGCCTGCACTGCGAGTCTGTGTTTCAGATGAAGGAATAACGCTCTTTCTGAAAGGCCACAATCAGACAACCATTGTTATATTATATCACCCACATTCTCACAAAACACACATGGGTCATGGTAAATAGATATTCTTGAAGATGTCATTTATTGAAAAACATTTTTGTCATTTAGGACTTGTTGATCACACAGTAATGCTAACCCTTTAATCCCAACAGGAACCATATGATTGGATATGCCCAGCCCACATCCACCTACATTCAAAGTATGGGTTCCACAGCTCTCTTAAATCTCACCACAGTCTGCCTCATCACCGAGTGGAATACAACAAGAGATGGATGTAGTTACTGTGATGTCACCTGTTGATTTGTGGGCGAGCATTTTGAAGCCAGGAGTTTGACATTTGAATGTTGGTTTATAACTGACCATATTTGGATATGGAGGGAGGAGTGAGGAGGCGGAGGAGGAGGACACTGTTTAATGTGTGTGGGACAGGAGTTCACCAGTGAATGAACCTCCAACCTCTCTGTAAATCAAACCTGTAAATCAAACTAAATCTCCTCTTTTTGAAGCCTAATCTCAGATGGACCTCCACGTCACTGATCAGGAGAGCTGACTTTAGCTCTTTTAGACATCAGAATGACAGGAAAATTGTGTTGACTGAGTATTTCATGAATGAATATGAGCTCTGAGTTGAAGTCAGTTGGAGCCAGCATCTAGTGGCCATCTCTGGTATTGCACTTTTTTTTTACACTACACAGTATAGCAGGGGTGGACAATCCTGGTCCTCGAGGGCCGCTATCCTGCATGTTTTAGATGTGTCCCTCTTCCAACACACCTGATTCAAATGATCAGCTCATCATCAAGCTCTGCAGAAGCCTGATAACGATCCTGGTCAGGGAAACATCTAAAACATGCAGGATAGTGGCCCTCGAGGATCAGGATTGCTCACCCCTGCAGTATGGGGAAGACTGAAAGACAAATATGTAATGCCTTTAACTCTCCCCTCTGAACCATTTCCTAACCCGACCACTCTAGAGTCAGATTATAATTTCACTGAGGCCACACTTCATACTTTATGTACATTATACAAACAACAGTGTAGGGAATTTCACAGAGATCCTCCTCGAAACACCAATGGTCTTAATGCATGCTTTTTTATCCATTGTGCACTTGTTGATTAAGCACTCCCCATTCATGAACCTGTATTGAGTTTTGTTTAAACTTTATGGATCGGGATCTAACTCTGAGTGATTGTATTCTTACATTTTCAGAAACCTCATCAGGGATCATCTCATTTTCTTTGAAACAACCAAGATGTTTGAGTCCGTGGGGTCCGATGGTGCAGAATCCTGATGGTGAAGTACACCAGCCTCAGCTCTACACAGATATATCCCTCCTCTCTCTCTCTCTCTCTCTCTCTCTCTCTCTGTCTCCCGACACACAAAATGGATTAGCGGGCTCCTCTGGGACCCATGATGTCACAGAAAAATGAAATACTTACTGCTGGAGGATCACTAAGCGCAGTTCTCCCTGACAACTGTCCTTAGCCTGGCTAATAATTTTAAAATGATGATGTCTTAGTGTCAGGGAGCTAATTGCAACAGGGTTTATGGCGTGTGTCAACAGTGATGACCAGGAGAAAATGATGTTGTAAGAGGTGAATGTGATACTTCATTATCTAATGTTAACCATAAAACTCTGTCTGGTACCCTGTGAGATTAATGGAGATCTCCACCAGAACATTTAAAAATAACCACATCACGCCAGGCTTGTATTTTTTGCAAAGAACGATAACAATATTTTATTAACTCGAAATAATATCAGATGCAGCAAACAAAGATATTTTTTGTTTTTCAAATCCATAGTGGCAATATTCAAATTATTACATTCAGCCAAAAGAGGAAGAAAAGTATTAAAAAGGAAAAAGAAGAAGAAAATAAGAGAGAGGATTGAGATTCAGAGGGAGGAGAAGGTTGAGAGTTTGACTGATGATGATGGTGATGATGATGGTGATATGCATCCCACTCAGGATGTGGATGGGACAGTACATTCATTTTGGGTCATCTTGTTCCTTTTACCCTGTTCATAGCGTCTTCGTCTCTGCTGGGTGAGTTGTATGGCTTTGCTCTCTGAACTCTCACAAGCCTTCTGCACTGCAACTCTCTTGTCATTCTGTGTGTGTGTGTGTGTGTGTGTGTGTGTCACTGTGTGCACCCAAACCCCCAGAGGATTGTGGGACGTTTTAATTAAGACAGTGGAGGCTAATGTGGGTTAAACAGGGACCATCTCTGCCTGTGAAGATTACACTGTCTAAATTCAGTTCCTGCAGCACTTTTCACACTCTTTCTCACTCCTGCTGATGTTTGCAGGTTTCGTCCTAATGTTCACAGCGGCTGGGGGGCCGGTGGAGTTGGTGGAGAGGGGAGACCGGCCCCTTCAGCTTTGTTCTAAAATGGTAAGTAGGTTATAGGGTGACAGGGGCGCCACCGCCAACTGAATATTCATACGCCCTCCTGCCTTGACACTGTCCAACAGATGTTTTGATGTCTTTTTATAGCACTGGGTTCTCCCGCCGCTATCACACACACACACACACACACACACACACAGAATCTGGAGCACTTCTCTCTGATAAGTATCCAATGTCAGCACTTGCCTGAAGCAACAAACTAAAACACACTGCCCAGAGACACACACACACACAATCGCACACAAAAAGGAACATGTTTCACTCTAATGACGCGACTCAAGGACAGTGGGGGGCTCCTCTGTTATCGGGCTACAAAATATTAATCACAAGCACCAAATAAAAAAAAAATGGTGAGGAGTTTTCTGGGACAGCAAACCTTAGAAGATGTCACTTTGAAAAAAAGCTGGTGATGCTGAAGAGGGGGAGAGAGGGAGGGAGGGGGAAGAGCGGGAGAAGATGCAGATGGAGTGAAGGGGAAAAGGGTAATAAATAAAAAAAAAAAAAATGACAGGAGAGAGAGATAGACATCTCCTGATCATCAGCCGGTTTTATAATCGCAGGCTAATTGCCTGTCGGCAAAGGTAGCACTCAGATGTCCTCTTAGTTACGTAATGAGCCCCCAGTGGGGATGGATGGAGGGAGAGAGGGATCAGGGGAGGGAGGGCAAGGGAAAGGACAGAGACAGAGAGGAGTGACAGGGGAGGGGAGGAGGCAGGAAATGACGAGACAGTGACAGAGGGATGGAGAGGGGACACATTCATCAGGCTGTCAGCAGGAAATCTTCTGTTTCTATTCTTACGAGGACAAAATGTCCTCATAAGGATATAAAGACGAGGAAACCCACAACAGTGCCACATCTACAAAGAGATCAGGATCAGGATGGGGTCCGGGTCAATGAGTGAATGTAGTCATGGTCCTTGGAAGTATCACACAAACAAGTGTATGTGGAGGTGAGAGAGAGAACAAGACAGGT
>OOFC01049216.1:30887-44863 GCA_900323345.1 Pseudochromis fuscus | reverse complement strand
GGATGGGCACTAATAAGGGGCAAACAAATCCCACTATAATTAGATTGGGAATATTTTCACACCAGATTATTTGGTTTTATGTAAAATAAACAGAGCAATACCTCCTCAGACAACAGGTCTTTAGGAATCATTCAGGTATTTTAGGATTTTTTCAGCCCACGGTCAAAATACAGTTTGGAAGACAGATTACAGCATAAACTAATGATTCATGGGAACTGGTGATATGATTTTGTGTTATACTAAGATCTTCAGTGGTCAGACTCTATGTATGGTCTGTGTGAAGGTTAGAAGCAGGTCTTAGGCTCCTCTTGTAAGTTTCTCTGAATGGCAAGCGTCCAAGAATAGTTTTCCTCCTTCGGTAAGACTTTGACTTCCTGTCGTGTATGTCTGTCTTTGGGGAGAACGGTGACTCTTTGAGTTTTTCAGATATGCAGAGCAGAGAGTAAAACAGGCCAAAGACTCTGTCCCCAACTTTGTCAGACTTGTTCACCACAAGTCTAAGATATCCATCTCTCAGAGTCATATTTCCCCCATGATGGACAATTTTACGAAGGCTGTCATTTCAAATGAGCCCATTTGATGTCATAGCATTTTAACCAATCACAAAAATCCTACCAGTTTTCTGACTGGTTGAAATTCTTTGACATCACATAGTCTCAGCAGGTGAAAACGATGTATGGTGAGTTAGACTGCATCATGGCAGCCCCGTGGTGGCATTAGGACTGTCGCACAAAAACCCTGGTCAAATATGTCTAACCTGTCTCTTTGTGGGCTCAATAGTACAAGCTCCCAGTGTGTACATGTATTTATGTTTCATGTACTATTCCTTTAAACAACTCTTTAACAATGCATCAACAATTTAAAAACAGAACAGCCACAATAACTACAGTAGCTGGTGAACAACAATATCAAATATGAGAAAGGATTTAAGGAAACAATCAAGACAGAAGGAAATTAGTCATATATTTTTCCTATGATCAGCTACCTGTTTGAAGCAAGTAGGTGATGCTGCAGTGGACGAGGTTTCTCTCAGATATTCTTCCCAGCTGAACGGTTCTACCAACAAAGATGACGGATACAAATTGATGAGATACAGAAATAATTGCCAGGATGTTCAATAAATTGTAGCTACAGTAAATCATGGCTATTTTATGCTGCTAAATCTGCACAGTAGGGAGGCTATGCTAATATGCTAATAAATGAGAGTAATCTTAAATGTATAAGTGCTCATTAAGAACTTCAAAACAGGGTGAGTTTAAGTTGTGAGTGTTTCTGTTAACCCAGCCCCTAATTTACTGAATACAGACAAAATAAGTGACTGATCAGTGTGAGAAGTGACACCAAAATTACTAAATCAAAAAAAGCCTATTAACTGAAAAAAGCTTTAAATGAAACTGTTAATGAACAGATCAACAGTGGAGAGCGGCGAGGCAGAGATCTGAATAACCAACCGTTGGATTTGTCGAGGGCAGAACCTGCTGTGATGCTGCTTCGTCTCTCCTTCTTCTCCTCTTTTTGATCTGAAATCAAAACGGTGATTGAACCGCTCATCAGAATTTGTGAGCTTTCTGATATGCAGACTTTAATTAGTGTGGGAACCAAGACATAAAATCTAAGAGTGTAGGAGTTCAGAGAAAAATGAAAAACAAATCTGAAAAAAAAAATACTGAACATCAAAAATTCTAAATATGTGGTGGAAAACATCAGGGAGTGTTTTGATCTTTCTGTGTTGTGTTTTTGTTTTCTGTTTGATTTGTGATCAAATCAGTGTTGAAGCCCATCAGTACATCTGAGAACCAGGCCAAGTAGAGCAGAGACAGCGGGGGAGCGGAGGAACAGACCTACCTCTGTGTGGTGTCCGGCCCATGGTGACCGTGCTGCTGCAGGAGAGGTCAGCCAGGCAGTTACCTAAACACACACTGGACATAACACAGCCAAAGTGCATCATTAGTTTATACTAAAATAAAAATATCTATGACAGTTTCATGGTACAAGCCAGTTTTCATGTAATACATCACACTATTTAAAGGAAATTATGACTGACAAAACATTTCACATAAGTAAATGTAAATGAATCTGATTCTTTCTCAAAAATAACTGATGAAAAACTTAAAATTATTTCCACCTTTTCCCTGCACTCAGAGAGCACAAACTGCCACCAAGGTATAATCCAGCTGTACTGGTGCTTCAGACTGAACACTGTTACCCTGGTGTGAAGTGATACTGTTTTATTTCTTTGCTTCACATGCTTTTATTAGGCGCTGGGTCTTTGACTAGTCATTGCTGCAATGATTAGTCAGTATTGTTGACAAAGGTTGCAACAACAAAGGTTTAGTTGTTGCAGAAGTGATTTTAACTGAGTGAGGCGTCACCTTTCCTTCCTATCTCTGCTGAGGGTTGAACCAGCTTTCTGAATAAACTACCCATCTTTCTTGTCTTTATTATCAATCAACACATAACTTAAACATGCTCATGATAAAACCTTATAGCCAGTTAATAATCATGCGATCCATAAGCTGATTAGTTGACTAATCATGATGATTTTATCAACTATTAAAATTGTTGTTTGTTGCTGCACAAACTTATTTGGTTATCTTTCTATATTGTTTTATTTTATATGCTAAAGCTGATGTTTGTAATGTACTTCGGAGCAATATGGCACAAGAATTTCCTTCACGATTAGTTTTATTTTAACTGATGTGGTAAAATAACAACACTGTCTTGTTAAAAATATTCAGATTTTGTTCAGACAGGATCCCATCGTTTGATCTTAATCATTTGCTCCTTATGCTACACCCTGTCTTTCAAAAATCACTGATCTGTTCAGTAGATTACTCCAGGATTATTACACTGGCTTCATGTGTTTGAGATTTTTCTGCTGTTGGTTTTTTAAAACACTGAATATTTTAGAACCAAAATACATTTCTGTCCTGCTGCTACATTATGAACCAGTGTGGCAGGTCTGCTTACTGTCCCCCAGATCATAGTTTCACTCTGTTTCTGTTCATCCTCTCTCCTGCCTCTTCAGACCAGACCATCTCACCTGCTGCCTCACTGGGTTTTTCTCCTTCCTGTTGCTCACCTAATTTCTCTCTGCAGTATAAAGCCTCCCACTACACAGTTGCCAGATTCTCAGCTCATGCTTTGCTTGTTTATTGCCAGTAGTCAGGACTCTCCTTCAGCCTGCTGCTGCTTCTGATGTGTTTTCCTGTGCTTGGCTTCACCTCCTCTAACACTCACAGCCACAGCTAAACACTAAAGAGCTGCACAAACTTCCAGAGGACTTGATGTCTGCGCTCACTTTTCTGAACTTTTGCTGCTGCCGTCTATAAAATTAAATTCGGGAACATTTTTCCATGTCTTCTTCTCCGGTCTAAATTTTAGTCTGTGGTTCAGTCTGTTTTCATCATGGGTTTTAGCCTGTGTTTAATCTTCCACTTTATTTTACTGTCTCAAATCTTGTTTAAATCTCTTGTTTCTTTATTTACAATTTCTATAAAGTATTTTGAACTGTTTTACAAAATAAGCTTGCTCTGTATTATATTTATAATAACATGGCAGTTATTTTATTACAGTCGACAAATCCCATGAAATAATCGAGACCAACTGTGACTTTATGACTGTGTCACCAAATCCTAAAACTTGGTTTATTATCCAACAACTATTAGACACACAGAGAGTCTCAATACTGCACCAGGTGACAAGTTCCTACACCATCTTGATGCAGCACACATGCAGCAGCACCACATGCGTATTAATCCACAGTGAAAAATAGTCCCAAATGGACCTACTATTTACTCATGTTTGATCTGCTGAAACCTAACATGTTTAACTGTTTTAGAAAAGTAATTTTTGCAAATCTTTTTTATATATATATATATCTGTGACACATTTAAGCTTTTTGTTTGCAGTAGCAACAAATAGGTTTTGGGGCACAGTGTTACAGACAGCTGCACCGTGGTTTTGGTCTCTTTATGTGATTTGTTGACAGTAAGAAAAATGTACTTGAGACACTGTCTAAGATTCAATCTGTTATTATCAAAACTATCTTATCATTATCATATCTGTGACTTACAAATGCATATTTTACAAAAACATTTCACATACAAAAGTACAGCAAAGAATGCATCTCAATAGAAAAAATCTAATCCCATAATAATGCATCATAATATTGAACTTATGTATTGTTACTTGTGAACTAATGTAAGAAATAAGAAAAGGAAATACAGTTTCATCCAGCAAATGGCTGTGTTGTAATGTCTCAACTAAGTTATTGAAGGTTTTCAGATATGAACTACTCAGGACAAAATGCTTCAGCTTTGCCATGCTACAAACATTTACTGCTGATCAACTGTAACAACTAATAATAAAACAGAAATGTTACCACACTGTTTATGCTGAAAATCTGGCCCAGAAATTCACATCAGGTTTATAAAAACCACCAACACAGTCCCACTTCCTGCAAAGTCCACACATAGTGACAAAAAAACGATCCACAAAATTTAAAAAAAAGCAAATTAAATCCACAAATTCAAAGGTTAAAATCTCCCCTGAAACCAGACAATGTCTCCTTTCCTTGTGTTTGAAAAGCTTGAGCATCTGCAATGTATTGTGGCTGTCCCTCCCTCTGAAGACCCTCCTGTGTCTGCACTGACTCCCATTGAGTGAGAAGAAGCCATAAAGATTCCAAGCTGCCATAAAAAGCCATTAAGACGTGTGGATGTGGGACGTCTGCTGGGCGACATGAAAAGGATTCCAGCTCCGCGCCTCGCTCTGCTTCAGACTGCCTCAGTGTTTGCACTGGTCCGTCCACCTCACTCGAGAGGGTCAGACAAAACTGCCCTGCAGACCAGGAAGCACTAAATTTTTACGACCTCCATTTCCACTAAGGCTGCCACTGATCTGGGATTAGAGTAATGTTCACAAACCTGAACAGTGAGAGGATCTAAAAAAGGTTTCAGACATAGTAATTCAGTCAGAAGTTAGTGATTTTAAATACTAAATAAAAGCTTTTGTTTGTTTGTTTTTTACAAGTATTCAAATCTTTAAAAAAGGAAAAAAAATCATAAATTTAAAAATGCATTACTTTGCTGTTTTGAGGTATAATGCTCACACAAACTGTGATTTTAGTGTTTTACTTCAGAAAGTATTAAAACAAATTTAACCTGGTCATTTAAAAAAATAAAAAGAGTTTTTGTATATTTAACATTCAATGAAATTAAACTGGAGCTAGAAACAGCACGTTTCTGTTGTTTTGCAAATTAGCAATATGGCTTTTTTTGTTTACCAGTTATCAATAAATCAGTTAAATGTTTGTAAAGTAACAACGCTGCAGAATTATCATCTATGGCACAGCAGTTACATCATTAAGAGGAAGTTTTGGTACAACTGTGAAAAGTAAATATGCAGGAAAAAATGATTTTACTCTCTATTTATGGAAATAAAAGAATGATTAATAAACTTTGGTAGTGGACAAGAGCTACAGGTAATCAATTGAAAAAAGCATGTTTAATAAGGGCAGGATTTTCTTATTAATTCTCAGAATTGTCTTAAAACAGCATATTTTTGTAAAGCATAAAACTGCTTGTTTCTATATGACCAACACCTTAATATCACATAAGACAAAGAGAAGCTGCACATTTCTGCACTAAAACAGTCAGTGAATTAACTATTAGTTAACTAGTTTGATGACCTCAAAATATCAGTTATTGTCAAAGTAATTAGGTTAAGTAATTTTTCAACTCATCCCATATATTTGAAGATGTGCCGACTTTCTTGGTGAAATTATGAACTAAAATCTTTTTAACTTAACATGTCTGAATGTGTATTTACATTTTACAAATCTGTAATTAATCAAAAATAAAAACATTTGACAGGTTAATCAACAGTGATAAAGCTGGAGCTCTATGTGAACCCCCACAAAAGAACAGAGAGCCAGAAATGAGGTGTTTATAACACTGCAGTGTGAAATACATCAAAACATTACTCAAATATCCAACTGACAATAAAACAACAAATTGTCACATTTGAGAAAAGAAATATTTTGTATTTTATCCTCATATTCACTAACATCTTTTATCCTTGGAGCTCAGTTTGACTCCAGCCTGTTGACCTCAAGAAAATGATTACATTCAAAATTCTTACCAGAGTTTAGGTTTCAGATATTTTATTTTGACGATCCCTTTTAACAAAACATGAGCCCCCATCCCACCCTCTTATACATCTAGAATACTTATTACCCATTAAGTAACTAAAAAAAATCTCACTGTTTGACCTAAAATGTTATAAAAAGATGTTTTTGGTGTTTTCAACAGAGCTAAATTAATTGTATCTACAATGTTTTGTTATTATAATACTAATGAGACAGTGGAATATAAAAATACATTACAAAAAGTCATGAAAAAAATGACGTCAAGTATTTTTATTTTTTTATTTTGAGACGTTAAATATTAAGTGGAGTCAAACTGACCTCAAGGGTTAAATAGTTGACTAATGGCCAATTAAATTCACCTCTGACTGACACCGTGTGATATATTCAGTTCATTTTAATCGTGAAATCAGCTGACAGTGATTTTAAGTTCATGGGTTTACCTGTAATCCTTCTGTTTAAGACAAAAGGTATTTAAAAAATATGAAAATATCTGGACACACTGTAAATCATGTCCTCCTGGTGTTTTCTGTGAGAGGCATCACATTACTGCTGCTGAGAGGCTGAGGCTGAGGGTGTGAGCCGCTGCAGGGCGTCACCTCCACGATGCTAAACTTAGGATATCCTTTCACATCCAGCAACTTTCATTCCACTGTCAATCTTCTTTTGGTGCACACTGTTCTCTGTTTAAGCGGAGTTACACCAAACCTCTGTGGCATTCAGCAGCGTGGGATAAACTGTAAAGAGCCTTCCTGTGTTGGTTTGTTTGTATTTTATTCTTTGCACTGAAGCTGCACTAAAAGAAGCAGAAGATCAAATTGAACGTGAAGAAAAAATGTGTGACGCATTTTCATTTGGGTTATGGTCACATTTAGTGGGCGGGACGGGGCTCATTATACACAGGCTAAACACTGCTAGCGTTACAATGTATCCACGGCGTGATACTACAAAAACACGTTTTCTGTTGGTGTGCAGTGCAAACCCTCCACAGGCAACAGCAGTACACAGAAAGCAAAGGGAAACGTGCAGAGTTCAATGTAGCTACTGTAAAAAGCAGCACGAAGCTCTGCCCCTCCGTCTGCACAGAATACAGTATAAACACGCTCTGCTATGTCTATCGTGTCCCTGCGTGGACGAACACCAGTGGACGCTTTCACCGCAGCCCGCAAAACAAACGAGAGAGAAAAGCCGTCATTCGCAGCACACGAGAGTAATAATGAGGCATGAGCCGTACCAACCGTGCGAACAGGGTATTTTTGATGAGAGATTCCTCACTTTCTATCAGATGCAAGCCGCCATATTCGCTGCAGCTCCGCGCATGTCCACCACGCAGTGCTGTAATTCATATTTTTCCACTGGAGATGGTTAAAACACAACAGAGAGCAGCAGAGGAGGGGGATTCATTATTAGTGCGTTCACACTACTCACATCCAAATCTTTATTTATTTATATGAGCACATTTAAAATCAGGCCGTACAATTGTGTTAGTAACACAACAGACACGCATTCAAACAGTAAATGGACACGTATAAAATAGGGAACATGAAAAAAATAGGTAATATATAAATAGATGAATTAATTACATGGAAAAATAACATAGAGAGAAGTTATTGTTTTATTAGTGTGGATGCTTTTCAGACGACTGAGATCCTACTCTTTATTATTAAAGTTATTCTGACTTTAATTACCTCCACATATTTTCAGCTACAGAAATCATTCAACTCTCAAAATGGACAATTATCTTAGATTATACTTTTTCTTAATAATGGAAGTTAATGGATAAAATATTTAAATCCACCCCAGACTATATCTGTGTAATTAGTGTATTTTTTGTTAAATTCTTATTTCTACAATTCTTATTCTATTCTTTTTAACCTCTGATTTTGAAGTTGTTTTCAATTTGTTTTTGCACTTTGTTCTTTTTTCCTGTTTTTGCTGCTGTAACAAAAATAATTTCCCCAGTGTGAGGTGAATAAAGTAATATCATATCATATCATATCATATCACCTGTCACAATGCCACTTACAACTGCACTTTAATACCCTTTGAACCCTTCAGGAATGCACTCTATGACATCCATTACTTCTTTCTAATTTCTTTAGGTGACTTCTTAATCCTTATTCATGATAATCTATCGAATTATGAAGATCATTTTAATATTATTATATTATAATTATTATGATTTATGCTCATTTTTATTTAAATGTATGATTTTTACTCATTCTCATGGTAACTACTTTAATCTTGTTTGTTTCTATTGTTGAATGTATGCAATGTGATCTCACTGTAAATGATGGTCTTCCTCAATGACTCTCTGAGAATCTTGAATAAAGGTCCTTCCTCAATCAATCAATCAATCAATCAATCAATCAATCAATCAATCAGTCAATACTGCAGCTACAGACATAATTCAAACTTTAAACTAGCCTATTACCTTTGAATTATTACACTTGTACACGGTTTAAGTTTTGTGCTTTTTATGATAATGGTTGTCTATTGTATAATATTGTATAATGTATTGGATGACATCACACATCAGAGTGGGGGACCTAAAAAACTAGTGTCCACAATTTTCACCTTACATGCACAATTTAAAGATGAAAACATGAGGATTTTGTCTTCTTTCTCATTGCATTAAAAGTGTCACACACACACAAATTTCTGCCCCACCTGACAGAGAGGAGACGCAATGGAAATTAGTCAGCAGCTGATTGGCTGACTGGAGAGCTGTCAGTCACATGTTCATGAGGCAGACTCCACATGTTCCTACATATTCTCTGACATCAAAGAGCAGCAGACTTTAGGCAAATCAACACAGCTCTTGCTACTTAAATGACCAATGCCTCTCTGTGATCAACCTGCACTGCTCATCGGACTCGCCCACTGCCAGTTTCTCTGCTCTCTGTGTTTTTAAAGATCACATTTACTTTACTAGCCTTTGCTGCCCCTTTTCCACAGACTGTATGAACAAAGCAAACAGATCACAAAAGTGAAGCCAATACAGAACTGCAAAAAAAAAGTGCAATACTCCCATTGGCCACTAGATGCTGGCTACAAAAATCTCTGGCTCTAATTGACTTCAATTCAAAAATGGTCATTTTCCATCATGAAATACTCAGTCAACAAATATTTTCCATAAGTCATTCAGATGTGTTAACTAAAGTCAACTCTTCTTCTCAGTGATCTGGTGGCTCATCTGAAAATCACTTCATCATTAAGTAGTTATTTGGTTTCAAAAAGAAGATGATTTAGAGACGTGGCCGAGACAAGATGATGAGTTGACTTGGATATCACAGGCAAAAGGATGTAAAATTTATATGGTACTGAGGAAATAGTGATGACTAATTAAAAATACATGTAATAAAAATAGAACATTTACAAAAGCTATAAATTCATTAAATCCTTGCAATAATAATAATAACAATAATAAAAAACCTAATGATAAATCAGTCAATTTAACTTAATCAAAGGTCTGGACTGAGTCTTACTTAATGTGGCATGATGCCATGTTGTGGCAAGTGTAAAAGTGCTAATTCAAAGGAGGAAAAATACTCCTGCAATCAAAACTGTACACTGTCACTGTACAACTGTAAATATTATTAACAAATTAAACTAAACACAAAATATATAAAATAATCTCTGACATTACATTATAAATGTGATGAATTTGCATGTCATCCAAGCAGCTGCAGAGTTCATGATAACTGTTTTACATATCATAAAATGTATTTAGCATGGACAGCAGCCAGTTTACTACAGTGTGTCATGCTGTGGTGTTATTTACTGCTGAATCATGTGTACTGTTGTACATATTTTAATGGTGTGTTTATAGTATTTAATGTTACTATTTTAATGAGTCTCTGCATCTTTTAACATTTACATTGACTTTCTGTCTAATGATTCAAAGATATGTCATATAAAAAGAACAAATAACTTAAACATAAAGTTGGTCTCATTTTATGTTGAACTCTCAGTATGTTTAATCTATGAAGTAACCAATATGTATATATGTATAATATATATAATATAGCGTAATATAGAACAGAAAAGAATGAAATGTGCGGTGGTAAAAGTATAAGTAGCATATACTGAAGAATACAACTGCTGATCATTATCTCAAAGATAGTCCAGAAATCTTGTTGTTTGAAACTCCAAGTGAAAACATTTTCCTGTAATGAAATTGTCACTAAGAAAATGTGATTTTTTTCTTTCAAATCTCAATCTCTAAATGTGGCATGAAACTTAGGTGAGAAAGTTTTTATTTGGCAATGATTTTGACCAAATGTTCAAAATCAGTGAGTGGAGCATTTGACTGTAGTTAAATGAAAGAGCTGCATATCTGACAATAATGACTTTATTCTTCCAATGTAATGTCACAGAGATGTGTGCATTCATGCACTGACTCCACGGCGCTCATCTTCATAACAAACAGAGGAACTTGTTCTTTAAAATTATTTCATGGTAACATTTATCCTTCACTGCACATCAGAAAAAATGACCTCAACATTTATCTAACAGTTTTTGTTAACTAGCTAACAATATAAAGAGACCAATTTTTATTAATTTGATGTTGCATTGTATTGATACATCTTCAGAAATTATCTTCTGTAAATATTTTCTTACTACATTACAGGGAATTTCTTCATACATTCAGTTGCTGTGTCTTGGGGACACTTAGGTCATATAAAAATACACTCATAGTTTGTACATTCTAGCTCAAAAATTGTGACTTACAGTTTCACAAACTTTATATTCAGTGTGTTAAACAGGAATAATCTTCCACGGATATATTTGTGATGCTGTGATTAACATGTGATGAAAATTCAGTACACAAAACATAAAAGAGCATAACTTGTTTAAAATGTTTATTAAAAGTTTGCACATGAACTATAAAAAGGGAGGATGTTAAATAGAGTTCCCTTAAATGGATAAACCTGAGAAAATAAAAAAGATGCATATATAAAATGAATCCTAAAATTAAGAACACTTCCTGAAATGTAAAGTTATATCTGCTGATAATACTTATGTACACTTTACTGTAAAATGTTTCCTTTATAACAGTATTTGCATTTTTATTTACAATGTGGTATTTTACTCTACAACAGAGAGGAAGAAACATTACCAGAGAAACCAAAACGTATTTTTCCTCTCATCACTATCAATGCTCTTGCCAATAAGGTGCTTTTAATGACAGAAATATGATCTGGAGGAGGTCACACTCAGACCACATGGGCTCTGGAAAACGATGATGTTTTGCACAGGAAGCCTGTGGCTGCAGCTTTTAACGCACAAAATCTGCTCATTACCAACAAACAGGTTGACGCAATGTCAGTGAATCCAGTGAATTAACATCGATTTCGGCAATTAGTGCATTCACGAAGGGGAGGTGTAGGTGAGAGAGAGAGAGAGAGAGAGAGAGAGAGCAGAAGAGCTGCAGGAAATTTTTTTATCAGTGACACAACGTGGGTTGACCAAAGGGGGAAAACGCAACAGCACCATCGGGAACAGACAGTGAAAAAAACTGCGTACTACTGGTGGGTGATTATCATCAAGCATATTTTACATGGAACTAATTATGCACTGGATTCCATTTCCGTCCCAAAGTTTTATTTTACCACGGCTCATAGTTGATGTAAAACCACTGCTGGAACGCGCAGACGCCGGTGTTTCTATTGGCTGTGCGCAGCGTCGCTCAGAGGAATGACGATTTTGCTGCTATAACCAGCTGATGCTGAGGCTATGAACACGGAGCCTCTGAAGAACTGTTGACGGTACATTGACACCCCGTCATCGGCGTTATGCCTGCGGATTTGGTCTCATCACCATCCAGAGACTGAGTGAGTAGGATATTTGATCGTGTCACGACGCACAGGCCCGGGTTTTCCCCCCCTGTCGGTCCACATGATGTTTCTTCGTCTTCCCACATCATCATTTTCATAGGCATGATGCTGTGTGCTTCACAGATTGAGCTTTCTCACCTCACTCAGGCGACACATCACATCAGCAGGTAATCTTTTTTTTTGGTTTGGTTCAATGTTGATTGAGCTGCAATGGGTTTTATTTATTTTTTTTATCCTTTATGCTTGATTTGCGTGCGTGAAATGATGTCTTATTGTAGGTTCATGGACAAACGCTATTTGTGGATCTTGTTGTGCAACACTGTCGTGAACATGGTCCGTGAACTACATTATAATGTATGCACTGGTTGCTGTGTAGGCTGAGAAACGCGTGGACAGCGATGGAATGGTGGTGCGCTCCGCAACGCAGCGACGAGAGAGACGCAGTTTCGGTGCAGAGAGAGCAGCATTACTATCCCATCTCTCTCTCCCTCCCTCTCTCTCACCTCATATACACGCGCAAGCACACACACACTCGTGCACACGGACAGACAACACGCACGCACCTGCCTATTAAATTCACACTTCTAAACTCACCTCTTCCCTTTCTTTGCATGCACACACCAACAGGCGTTTGCTGCAAGATTAATGTTTCCGTCCTTTCTATCAATAGCCTATTTTCAGGACTGCTCAGTGATGTTTGCATCTTATTTCCATTTGGTTGCAAGGACAAGCAGCAGCTTATCAATAAACCCACTCTGTGCTGGACTCATTTTTAGGAACATTTTCCTTGAGTACAAGATGTAATGCATCCTAGGCTGCTCCAGTTGCAGGCTTCTTGGTTATATTTGTCTATTAAGACAAGATACAGTGTGGGTCTAATCACTCCCCAGTGGCAGCCCCATATCTTAAATGACTAGCTGTGGATGGCCTCGACATCCACCTTATCTCTTCCCCTGGAAAGAGTTAGCTGTGTGGAGTGTACACTGCATAGGAAAACGCCCACACAGGCACATGAGCCAAATCAACATTAAAGTGTTTTTTTGCACGGCTGAATAAATCAAGTGTTATACAAATGAAGTTGGACTGATACTGTGTGAAGCTTTGATGGTTCCAGTCCAACGGCGTTCACATTACAAAAGAGGCTTTTAATAATCGTGGTCAGTATTTGGATGTGTGACAGGAGGAGATCTAAGCCTTCACATATAATGCATTGTTCTGTTCTGAGTGTTTGTTTTTTCTCTTAGAAGAAAATTATATTGTATGGAAATGTGGAATATTGTACTGGAAATTAGAAGACTGCTCAAAAAGAAAGTAAAGGTTCAATAATAGTAAACAAGCAGAAGCTGTGTTGTGAGAATGTTAAATCATCGCACATTTTAACCATCTTAGTTCAATGTTTGAAATGTGGCAACAGCAAAGGTCTGTAGGTAATTTAACAGTGACTAGAACACATTGGATGAAAAAAAACTACTGGCTACAGTTCACTTGTAAGTAAGGGGACCACTGAACCTATTTCAGTTCTTCTTGAAGCACACCTGAAGTTGTTCTCCACATTTCATGGCTGGTGATCCAATCATTTTTTGCCACATATGCTATGACGGTGTGTTGAGGCACTGCATTGCTTTACGGCTAAATTCTGAAGTGTAACATGCTAACATGCTAATGTCAAACAAGTGTTCATTTGACATTTGCAAGTTAGCACAAAAGACAAACTACAGCAGCTGACAAATTAAAAAGTTGGCACCTGCTGGAAAGTGGAGGGAATCACTTAGTTCTTGAAATTCATGTAAGTGAGCGACGTGCGTGTAGGACAATGCTAACCTGGCTCATGATGGGGAGTCAAACTCGTGCCATGGAAGGCCGAGACCCTGCAGGTTTTCTTTCCAACCATCTCTCCAGCAGCTGATCTCACTGATGAGCTCCTTCCCTCAAACTGATGGAGGTGTTCATGATTAAAATCACCTGCTTTAGTGACCGGCGAGAGAGAA
>OOFC01049216.1:13754-30867 GCA_900323345.1 Pseudochromis fuscus | reverse complement strand
CCAAGACATTATCAAGACTAGAGAGTATCGAGACCAAGACAAACCCAAGACTGTATATATCAAAGAAAAATCAAAACAAAACAAAACCAAATGACCAGTATTGGGTTTTTTTTTGTTTTGTTTGTTTATTAAATTAAGTTTGCTTTCTCATTAAACAAAACAACAAAACTAATTTTCCTAGCACAGGGGTGCGCAATCCTGGTCCTGCATCTTGTAGACCAGGGGCGTCAAACTGGTGCCATGGAGGGCCGAGACCCTGCAGGTTTTCTTTCCAACCATCTCTCCAGCAGCTGATCTCACTGATGAGCTGCTTCCCTCAAACTGATGGAGGTGTTCATGATTAAAATCACCTGCTTTGGTGACCAGCTGGAAAGAAAACCTGCAGTGTCTTGGCTCTCCGTGGTACGAGTTTGACACCCCTGATCTAATCCCAGCATACATTCCTTATTAGTGGGTGAACAACCTTTGGTGAATTCTGCTTCCCAGTGATAGGAAGCGCCAACACCGAAGGATCACAAAGCCGCACATTTGACCCCTACTCGTCAGTTATCCCTGTGGTAACTTTTCTGACACCCCCAATAATTCATTAAAAGTCAGATCAACGTAATAATTTGTGCATCAATGTTTGTACCAAAAACAGAGCCAATCCACCTAGTAGATGTTTGGATTTGTCCTCTTCAAAACCACTGACGTCTGTACCATTTTTTATTCCTTATTCCTTTATAAAATGTCATTCTCATGGTGCCAGTGGTGGAAAAGTTAAAGGATCACTTGAAGGATTCATTTTCTTGGGTACAAACTTATTGTTGACATATTTTAGTCAGGACCAACATCCCACTGCAGACTACAAAGTCACACCTGTGCAAACCAGATTTGGGGTAATAGTGCCGCCATCATTATATATTCACTGCGGGATGTCACCCTTGCAGCATCCTCCAGCTTCACGTGTGGCTGATTGAAAATGACAGATTTGTGTGGAAGTCATGCTTAAGTCATCCATGATTTAAATGTGTCCTCAAGGAAATGATGCTTTTTCTGTACATCTACATGTCCTAGTTATCCACCATCTGTTACAGGAATACCACCAGCATGTTACCGCGAGGCGTGATGGGAGGTTGGACCTTGGAATGACCCCTGGACAACCCATTTTAACTCTTCTGTGTTTTGTCTTTCAGGTGCGCTCATGTGGAGTTTTGGAGACTAGTGCAAGACAGACAGCAAGACATGGAATAAAAAGGACGAATAAAAAAAACAAAAAAAACCCTGAGTCAGATCCATAAATAAAACTGACATTAAGAACGAAACCGTAAGTCTGGAAGAAAGGCTGGAGAGAGAGGAAGAGAGGGGTTATCACAGGAGAGGAGTGAAAATGGGGTGTGGTCAGACGCTCGCCATGTCTCTCCTGGAGTCTGCAGTTCAACGTGTCAGCCGCTGGTCAAAGCAGGAATCTCCTCGCTAAAAACCCAAGCAGCTTTTTTCACCTGCTGGAGGAGCCCCCACCCTCGGTGATGTGATGAATAAGTTTGAAGTCCTTGGCATTGTGGGAGAAGGTGGGTGGTTTTTACACAGCAGCTTTTATTGCACGTTTGTAAAAATTGATGACTGTACGCAATGCAGAGCTCCACTGGTGGTGATCTGGGCCACTCAGGACACCGAGGTCATATCTAGTGTATTTTTCTCATGGGTATCTGAGTGTTTTACATTGTGCACCCTACACATAGCGGTTAATCGGATCTTACATATCCCGCATTTCCCCTTCTGAGGAGCTTTTTGATACAGTGTAGATTTTAAAGGAGTTTGAAGAAGTTTGTCATCGAGTCATGTGTAATTCTTCAACACTGCCCCCACAAGGAAAATAACAGCTTTAGTCATTTGTTAACCGTACATTTTCAATTAGTTTCCGAGGCCTTGATGCATCTTAACGGCTGAGAAAACCAGCCTTTCACCTGAAACAGGATTAGATCATTCTTTATTTTTATGCTTCCCTGTTTGATGAGCATATCTTATCAGATTTTAGCAAGAAGCTGCCCCGTTTGCTGATCTGCTCCTGTTTTAATCTGCTCATGATGCAAATCTTCCATGTTTACTTGTTGTCTTGATAGTTTCCGCAGCACTAATTTCATCAGCACAATAACAAGAGCCACATTGTCACACTCACCACTCTGCTGCTCTGGGTTTCTCCTCTCTCACAGATACTGTTTTATCACCTAATTACATTCAAGTTGCTTCCATTTTGTGTTTTTTTTTTTATTTTCTTCATGGAAGGTTAAGTTGCCGTCAGTTGAATTCAACACTTCCTGGATTCATGTTTCACATTAAAAACCTTCTAGCAGCTCAAAGGGCACGATCCACCCACTTCATGGTCGGCATGAAGTGTTGAGTTTCACGGACTGTAACGAAGCCACGCTTTCAAAAAAAAAGTAATGTCAAAAAGAGAAAGTCAAAGCAGAAGAGTGTGACTTGACTCTGTAGCATTGTGGAAATGTGCAATATGTTGAATTTGCTTCATGCTGTCACAGTAAAGGGGAATCCCATCCCTCCTAAATGTTGTTCAACCAAGCCTTTAATTGTTAATGGTGAGTGTGAAATAATAACCACTTGATGACCACTAGTGGATGTGTGAATATACTGACTCTTGTCTGGAAGGAACAAAAGTCCAGCCAACACTGTTTTCACTTATGATTGAATCCGACCGTTCACCAACCGTAACCAGCTGTTTCGGCTCAAACATAACCAAACTCTACCCCACAGTGGAAACAATTTAGAAGCCATATATAATCTAGAAAGTACTCAGCAAGCACAAACCTCCACCAAGGCATAATCCAGCTGTACTGATGCTATGAACTCATAGATTGTATATATAAATGGATGAAGCAACCGGATCTCAAAAATGAGGCCAATGCGAAACTGCAAAAAAGTGCAATGCTTGGTCACTAGATGCTGGCTCCAAAAAACTCTGGCTCCAACTGACTTTAATTCAAAACTCATGAAATACGCCGTCAATACATTTTTTTCCACGAGTCTGATGTCAATAGGTAAAGTCAGTTCTCATCATAATTAAATCGATATCAGGCTTCAAAAAGAGGAATTTTGAGGGGTGTGGTTAGTTTGATCAACAGGTCTGGTCTCCAATGAGTCTCATAGAGATTGGACAGCGTCCTCGGATTCAAGGGTCAGACCCGCCTCCTCACTCCTCCCATCATATCCAAATATGGTCACTTCTGGCTCCAAACAACCAACATGGCCACATTCAAATACCAAACTCCTGACTTCAAAACGCGAGTCCAACAGGTGACATCACGCTTGCTTCGTCCATTTCTATATCAGTCTATGGGAATAATCCAGCAGTACTGATGCTATAGATTGAACACTCTCTTGTGGCGACATGGCAACACTATGTTGTTAAAACATTCACTCATCATAAGAGATATAACGTTTATGGAACTTCTTATTTTTTTTGTTTCAGACAACATCACATCCTCTGGTTTTACCCACAAAAAACAATCATTTATTTCTTGGGTAATACAAACAAATAATCGTAGGCAGGAACATAACATCCCTGCTCGAGGTAATCGACTGTCTTGTTTAATGGTGCTGATAAACAATAGGGGTAACAGATCAGAAAAGCACCAACCTGTGTTGTTTAGATAGAAAAAGCTTTTTGAATAACTCATATCACCAATCTACTTATCTGAAATAATATAGTTTTTGTTTGTTCATGTGCAATGGTCCTGTTTACAGTTCTGCTATCATGTATGGAATACTGTTTTATTTTGGCATATTTTATAATTCAATAATTTATATTTTATTTTGAAAGCTAGAAGTGGATGCTTGTATTGTACTTTGGAGCAAATAGGTAAAATCATTTTCTTCAGAATTATTTTGTCTCTTATCTTAAATAACAACCAATCAGGTTGGTTTGGAGAACTAAAAATGTTTTACTACACAGTCTTTGCTAGATGGTAATGATGTGTAATCTTTTTTATGGGGCATATTTATTCAGACCCTATACATACATTTTAAAAATTTTAATAGTAGTTTACCAACCAGAATTACCAGTGAAACTTTTATCCATTGCAAAATATAAGCCTCCATTGTGTGCATCAGTGTGTTTGTGTGCCTATGTTTCAGCGAAGAAGGAAAAGTTGGTTATTTCAGTGGCAGAGGATAAAGTTTTAATTCAAGCTGCAAATGACTTTCAAGTATTCCTTACACAAATCCTTCACACAGTAAACCAGACATTGTTCCTTGTAGCCAGCAGCATCGTTTGCAGCTGATTTCACTTCAACTGGATGGATGTGCATTCCTGACATCACTCTAATGTGAGATGACAGAGTAATCGAGTGTTTATTGTACTGTTGATAATTCTCTTGAACTGTGATCTACATCAGTGCTTGTCAGGATACATGAAATCAAAAAGTTACACACCCAAGAAAGGAGTTAAATGATGGAAGATTTTAAACAACAGACAAACAGTTTTCTTTTTGTTTTGTCTTTTTCATTGACTTAAAGCCACAATGTGTAGAATTTGTTGATACTTGCAATATCTTTTATGAATCAGAGCTGAAGCACCTTCACAACTGTTTGTACTTTGTAGGAACAATTCACTGCATCATACATTTCATTCAAAAGTGAAGTTATTTAAACCCACTGATTGATTCTTTAGTTTAGGTCATGAGTAACATGGACATTAGTGTTTCTTTAGAAAATACTTCTTGGGAATCACTGGTGAGTTTCCTTGTACACCTTAGACATCAAATAAATATATTTTGTACTAAAAATTGAACCCATCAAGACGTTGGAAGTGCTCTTTGGAAACATGTTTACGACTGGAATTGTGGAGCCAGTTTTACAAATTTATTTGTGATTAGCAACATTAAATCCTTTCCTCTCATATTTGACACATTTTCAGAATCAAAGCAAAAGTACGTGAAACACTTGTGAATGTTTGTGAGGACTCTGGACAGTCGGATTCAAAAACTGGTCTGTAATTTGTTTGTTTTTGTTTGTACTTTTCTTGTCAGCTTTCAGAATCAGCTGGTATCATGTCACTAGCACAAATGGCCGAATTACAGTAATTTGTTTTATGCTAGTCACTCTGTATCGCCAGTGACACGCTTATTGTTAGAGGTTTCATTTTTATGGCGGTCATGTTATTTTAATTTTGCTGTATTTATCTGTCACATCTTGAAGGCCGGTCCGTGAAAATAATGCTTACATTAAACCGGTCCGTGGTGCAAAAAAGGGTGGGGACCACTGATCTAAAACACTGATGATCACCCAAGACAAGACATAAAGCTACAGGGACATGGTGTGTGTGTGTGTGTGTGTGTGTGTGTGGTATTTATTAAAAGTATAGGTATATGCGTGTGGTGAGTGTGTGGGAGAGTGTGTATGCCTCCCTCTCACCTGCTAACTGTTGTTTCTCTTGTGCTTCTCACCTACTGCACTTGTTTTTTTTATGAACCTGTTTTTCTGAGGCTTGAAGCTCAGAAGATAATTAAGATGTTGTAACATAACAACACATCTCACCCTTGTTTTTTTTATTGATCTTTTGTGTCTTTCTCTCTATTTCTCTCTGTTCAGGAGCGTATGGAGTGGTGCTTAAGTGCAGACATAAGGTAAGATTGCATTGCTAATTTCTGTAGGTCTCTGTGTCATACATATGAAAATAGTTCTGGTTTGCAGCATTGTGATGTAAAGGCTTTTGCTGTGGTGCATAAAATCAGATGATGATGAGAAAGCAGACATGTAACAATGCTGTGAGCGAGTTATATTTTGTTTTTATTGAGATACAGATGCAGACAGTGTGTACGAGTTTCTATACATACCACAATCAAAGCTGAAAGTACTCTTAAAGCTATGTGAGGCTATGCTGTAGACTGTGTATAGAATGGATGAATCTAATGTGACGTAACCCGTTGGTTTGTGGACTCACCAGGCGCGTCGCCATGTTGGTTGTTTGGAGAGAGAGAAGTGACCATGTTTAGTGAGGAGGCGGGTCTAAACCTTGAACTTGAGGACACTGTACAATGCGTATGGATCTCGAGTTCAGAGCTTGCATCAATGGAGACCAAGCATGTCGATCAAACTAACCACAGCCCTAAATATTCCTGTTTTTGAAGCCTAATATCTACTTAATGATTTTTTTTTCAGATGGACCACCAGGCCACTAATAAGAAGAGTTGACTCTATTTAATGACATCAGAATGACTTGATAAAATGTATTGACTGAGTGTTTCATGATTGAAAATGATCATTTTCACTGGAAGTCAATTGTAGCCACTACCGTTTTACTCGGTGATATCAGTGGTTTGAGTTAAATCCTACATACAGTGACAATGCTAACATGCTAAGGCTAACCGTGTGTAACGTTTACCATGCTCACTATCTACTTTATTATGCTGCCATTTGCTAATTAGGATAAAAGCTGAGGCTATTGGACCAACTGAACTTTTAACTTGATTATGAAATGTCAAGTTATCATCCCAGAGTAGGAAAAAAACATCATCAGGCAGATTAGAAACTGTGTGTTGCCTGTTGAACGTATGCACACCTATATTATTCAGTCACAGGGTGCTGACCTACTCACAGTGTCTCATTATGAGTGTTTTCTATGAGAGACAAGTGTATCATGTGGATTGTAATGGTGGCTCTTTAAAAGAAAGTATTAAAATTTATGCCGATGTACTTAGTATGCATGAAAGCATGGTCTGCTGATGTGACTCATCCAGCAGTGTCTTCCATACGTGACGGCATGGTGCCGAGCTCATGTTTAGCTGTTGTCTCGACATGCTGTGTCTGTGCAGCATGTTTATTGAGCAAAAGCAATGTTCTCAACCTGTGGCGTCCTGAGTTGCAAAGTCATAAAGTTGTGTAAGGAAGTAATTTTTATTTTTAATTCAACCCTTTTCACCCTGGAGGTGCTTGTACTGATACTGGTCTGTATCCTTAAAATGCATAAAAATGCAGCTTATGCCATTTTTCAACACTGTGACTAAAATGGATGTGACATTAGTTGTGCTTCATCCCTGTTGCATCAAATCTGGCAGAGTTGAAATGGCATCAGTGTCACTGATTCATTGTTAGAAGGTTAATATTAACTCTTTCTTTTAGGCAAAAGTAAAAATGTTGGTTTTTCAGATCTCACTCTGGCATTGTGATAAAGATCAGGAGACTCATTGTTTTCAAGATTCGATTCCAAAGTGTCTCTCATTCACAGAGCCCAAGGTTGTTGATTATAACTGTGCAGTTTGGTGGCTGAAAAAAAAAGATATTTCTCTCAGATTGAAAATTCAAAGAATGGTTGAGAGCTTGATGAGGATTACTAACCTCCAAACCACAAATAAAGAAAAACAGTAATAACCATATAGACCATATAAAAATGTACAAACAACCGAGTTTCAAAAACGAGGCCAATGCGGAAGTGCAAAAAAAATGCAATACCACCAATGGCCACTGGATGCTGGCTCAAGTCATTCTGATGTCCATAGCTAAAGTCAGCTCTTCTTCTCAGTGACCTGTTGGTCCATCTGAAAGTCATTTCATCATCAAGTAGATATTTGGTTTCAAAAAGAGGGAGATTTAAGAGCGTGTTTAGTTTGATTTATGTTCTGGTTTCCAGTGAGACTCGACCTGAACTCAAGTCTCATACATATTGGGCAGCATCCTTGAGTTCAAGGGTCAGACCCGCCTCCTCACTCCTCCCTTCACATCCAAATACGGTCACTTCTGTCTCCAAACAACCAACATGGTGACGTTCAATGTGCAGTGAAATGCCTTGAATCTGGTAAAACTGGATAAGCAATTTTGGGATGTCTTAGACGAAAGTTGGCTTACTGGTAAAATCTTTGGTTGTTAATCTAAACTGATGGTCTTGGATGGGTAACCACAGACAGAAACATTGTGGATCAATGTCTGATCATCACTTTGCCAGGCACATGCAAACCAACCAATCAGACATGAATAGAGGGGATGTGAAGTGATAAATAGTTGTGACAGGGAGCCATGTCCACATTTACTTCTTCCAAGGTGTGCCAATCTATTTGCTAGAACCAATACAGTATTTATTTAATATTTATTATATACAGTATTTTTTTATTTATTTTTTGCTTCTTGATCATAGCTATCATCAAAAAATTTAGATGAACCCATTCAGCATGTTTTTCCTGTCAGGTAAATGTACTGGACTGAAAGGCGCAATATTTATATAATATTAATATTTGAACTGTGGTGTGTAGTATTAGTAGTACTGCCTAGTACTTCCTTGAATTAGAGCCAATGTTCAGTTATAATGCAACCTCTTAATTTAATACTATTCTTGAGATTAAAAAAAAAAAAGTGCTTTTATAAAGAAAATTATTGTTACATAAAAACAACAACAACAAAGCCCTGAGAGATGAGGGTGGAAAAACAAAACTTGCACCCAAGAGCTTTGTAATTAATGTGATTGTTTGTCTGGAACTTTCATTAATTTGGTTCCAAGTTCCCCCAACACAATCCAAAGTTTTCTGCAATACACACCGAGTGTCTATGTGGAAGATAAGTTTGCTGTGTGGAGTATGGATCTGTCAGAGTGGAGGAGTAACCTCAGAGTCAAAAAACATCCATAAATCAATCAACACTGTTATGAATAAAACACCAAGAATTGGGTTAATGGCAGATTACTGCAATTGGAAAAAGCACCTGTATTCAGGCTTTCATTAACAGAGTAGTGCCAACTAAGAGTTTAATCTCAGTAAAAGCAGAAGTTACTGCAGAATTGACCCTTTTTGATCATTTTTTGTGGGAACAGATATGTGACATAGTTGACGTATAAAATCAATTGACCCCCATTTTTCAACTTGTTCATCTCAGATTAATATTATTTCTTGTTAGGACAATATTGCCTGAAAGCTACAACATAGACGAAATAATTTTTTTAAATACTTCTTTCCTCAGCCCTGAGTGTATGTAGACACGAAGACACTTGAGAAGCACTGGCCTTCACTGAAACCTTATTTGCACCTGAAGTGCCCCTGTCCTGTCAGTAGTCTCTTGATGCACTTTAAAGGGTCAGAATACAGTTTAGAAGACAGATTATGATATAAATTAATGAACTGAGGTAATGTTAGAAGATAAAGAACTCAAACAACTAAGACATCCATCTACGAAAGTCAGAATTCCCCCATCATGAATTTCATGAAGGCTGCCATTTTAAATGAGCCCATATGATGTCAGAGCGTTTCGACCACTCTGGTCAAATTGGAAGGATTTGTTTCTGATTGGTCTGAAGGCTCTGACATCGTATGGGCTCAGAATGTTGAAGCTACACATAGTAAGTTATGTTGAATCATTGTCCAGTAGTGGTATTAAACCTGCCACACATGATTGGACTTAATGGGTTAACACTGAGGAGTCCATGGACGCGCCCGCGCGTCCAAATCATGTGGCAGATTTACAGTAATGTGGCAGCAAGAGCCTCGTAGAATCACCGGTTCAACTTGTGTCAAAAGTGCAGATGTCAAACTACTTACCAGTTTTGGAAGTGTGTTGATACACCAAGTAAATCCAGAGGTATGATAAAAAATAAAAATCATATTTTTCATGAATCTGGTGCGCGTTTGTGAGCATTTGATGCATGAAAAAAACACACAGAGGCGATTCTATAGATCGCGCCGAGTCATGCTTTCAAAATGAAAGTGAAAGTAAAAGTTTGGTGTGTGTCTGTGCTGGTTAGATACATGAGGAGACAGAATAACTGGCAATCGTAATCAAGTGCTCTGTACTGTACTACCAGTTTGCATAAAGAGTGTGCATATCAAGCTAAGTACCAGTTTTGAAACAGTGTTGAAAAAAAATAGTCAGTGCAGAATTATGATAAACAATAAACATCATGTTGTTCGTGAATCTTGTAGTGTTTGAATAATAGACTCCAAAGTGTTTAAGTAGATATTAGGTTTCAAAAGGAGGAAGATTTAGGGGTGTGGCTAGTTTGATTGACAGGCCTGTTTTGAGACCAAACCTGGACTCAGGTCTCATACACATTGTTAGACCTGCCTCCCCACTCCCCATATCCAAATGTAGTCACTTCTGGCTCCAAATAGCCAATATGGTGACTTTCAAATACCAAATTACTGACTTCAAAATACAACTCCACAAACCAACAGGTGCTGCTATGTTAGTACCAGTACTCCGAGGTACAACTTGGAGGTATGAACGTCCCCCACTGGTCCATTATCAGCACTGCAGAACACTGGGCTTTCCTTTGAACCTGCTGAGCTATCAGATCATTTTTGGCTTTCTGAGGTGCTTCCCAAAAAATGATGTAGACCTATGTTATTTTGTTGTTGTTTTGTTTGGCCTGGGTTTAATTTTCCCTTTTGGGACAATTACTGTACCAAGAGCCATTTGCTTTACCAATGCCAAGTCTTACAAAGTCAAAGAACTGGATAGGTGAGATAGGGTGAGTGGTATTTTTAAAGGGAGCAGGTGGTGGGCATGTTCTATACATGTTCTGCTTGGACGACACAGAATTACATTTTTAGTCTAATTTTATATCGTTCCTTCTGTCAGCACATTTTTGAACATAATATATTTGTGAAAAACACCTAACACCACACACAGAACAAGAGAGGACTGCTGTGGGAGGAGTGACAGTCACAGAGAGAAACGGGAAGAGTGAAAGAAATGAAAAGAAATCGAGGATTTACTTTAATCTCATTTCAGTTTTCGTCATTATTGTTCCTTGGGCTCGATTTTACATAAAAATGAATTATGTGTCGACTCAAGATCTGTGATCTAGGATATTATGGCCTACGTTGTATGACAGATAAAGGTAAAATTCAGCTGTTTCTGAATTTAACATGGGCTTTTTATTTGTAGAGCACACTGGGTGCTTGGTATTTTCCTTGTGGTGCAGTTTCTTTATGTGCCATTTGCCATTTGTGCATGTTTCACTCACTTTAGGCCCTATATTTAACCATGTTCACCCAATGCTGCGTTTCATAAAAATTTCAAAGACTGCTATAAATTATATACATTGAGCGAAATTCTGAAAATGCAAACGCACGCATTCTGAAGCCATGAACGTAATGACATGGTAAGCAAAACACCATGGCTACAGAGGAGGTTGTAACCCAACACAGGCAAATAAATGCTGAAGGACAATCTGCATATCAGATGTATTAAAATCCAGAATGCAGCTGACTGTGAATGTAGAAATTGGCTTTCACATTTCCCTTGTCTCATCTTTCAGAGAAAGACGTCTGTCTGTTGTGTGGGGAAGGCTCTAGTGTTTGTGCTCTGATTAGGGTCTTTGTTTGCTCAAGTTCAGTGCTGCAATTGTGGGATGAATGTTTCTCTATCAACACTAAAAACATATATTGCAACGTAAATCAAGACCTCATTTCACATATTTTATTATGAATACATTTTGCACACTGTGTTATTGTCAGATTTACACACTGGAGTCAGAAGCTTCTCCTGTTTGCACAGTTTTGGCTACAGATGACTAATCTGTCTAAACACAGAGAAAAGTGGCTACAAAGTCAGTGGTTAGCATCAAGTCCTGAGTATCAGCAGCCTGAGCCTTAAAATCCTCATCAAAGTATCCATCCATCTCCTATTGGCTCTTTTCCACTACATGGTACCAGCTCGACTGGACTCGTCATAGTACTTACTCGATGAATGAGGAAAAAGGTAATGAAGTAATCAACAGAATAACTGTTGTGTGTCACAAATATCAGTTTTAAGAATGAAATGTGTTGTTTTAACTTCAAACATGTTGTTAATTTGTCATGTTAGAGCCTGTTTAAAATTTGCGCCAACCTTTTCAGAGAGGTGAGGTCACGCTACAACCTCCTGACCGGGCGGTCAGAGCTCAGGATCCTGCTGACAGCAGCCTGATCTCAGCAGCTCATTTTAAAAACTGCCATTGATGTCTCAGTTGTGGTAAACCACAGATTTAAATGGTTTTGAGTTTATCCAGCACACAGCGGGTGTAAATGTAATGTGTTCACAGGTGAATCAGTTTGGTTAACGGCAAAGTTACAGTTCATAACTACATATTTTTAAGATATAATTTTAACATTGCACTAAGGCACTGTTATTGTACTTTGGATGGCTTTAGTGTTTTTTTCCCATATTGTAGAAACTTGCAGTGATGACGCAGTGACCATTCCAACCATTTTTTTTTTTGTATCTGCTTGTGCCTTTTCAGCCTTTTTTTTTTTTAACCACATGAGAGCAGGTACTAGAAAAGTGGTGCCAGGCCTTTTTTCTTAATGGAGTACCAAACAAAGGAAGTAGACTCAAGCAGAGCTGGTACCATGTAGTGGAAATTTGCCATATGTCCATGTATTCGGTCGGGGTGCGGGGGGGGCTGCAGCCGATCCCAGCTGGCAATGGACGGGGGGGCGGGTGCACCCTGGACAGGTCATGGTCACAAAACACACAACTACATTTAGAGCAGTCAGTGCACCTAACAAGCATGACTTTGGACTGTGGGAGGTAACTGCAGTATTCAGAGAAAACCCACGCAGGCACAGGGAGAACAAGCTAATGCAAATTTGTTGGTATGTTTTGTTATCCCTGTTTTGATGAGAGAGAGTCAGCACCATACAAAACCTACTGTAGCACAACCACAATAAGTTCCTGTGGTTGCACAGCTTGGAAAAATGCCAAAGTGCAAAATAGTGCACTACGCATGATGGCCACTAGATGCTATCTTCAAAAAACTCTAGTTTCAAATGACTTTATTTCAAAAATTATCATCACTGATCATGAAATACTCAGTCAATACAATTCTGATGTCATTAGCTAAAGTCAGCTCTTCAGTGATCTGATGGTTTATCTTAGAACATATACTGTATATAAATATTGGCTTCAGAAAGAGGAATATTTAGGGGCGTAATTAGTTTGATTGACAGGACTGGTCTCCAGTTAGAGTAGCGTTGAAGTTAGCGCTCATACACATTGGGTAGTGTTCTCCCCCTCAGACCCCCTCCTCACTCCTCCCTTCATATCCAAATATGGTCACTTTTGGCTCCAAAAAACCAACATGGTGAAGTTCAAATGCCAAACTCCTGGCTTCAAAACACAAGCCCACAAACCAACGGGTGACATCACGTTAGCTTCGTCTATTCTTTATACAGTCTGTGGATAACAGATTTTTTTTTTGTCACAGTATCTTTTGATTTTATTGGACCATGAGTTTTGTTATTTTCAATGAATCTCCATATCATAAAAATTCAAACACCAGTTGTCAATGTGTTAAACTGGGGACCCTATCCCTTTTCATGAAGTTACTAAGAAGTGACATGTGACATGTTTCCCACTTACATAACAGCATAAGGAATTCATTTTCACATGGAGAGCACCAAAGACTCAGACCATGGCAATAAAAGCTTTTTGCTGCGAGAGAGCAGTTATTTTTACTTTTCTCAGCTGCAAGCAGGGCAAAAGAGAAAAGGGTGGCAGAGAGAGAGAGAGAGAGAGAGAGAGAGAGAAGCAACGTGTGAGCATGTGATAGAGAGGAAGAGATGCAGAGGGATGTATTGAATACAGAAACTATACTGATGGTAAATGGGTCACCCTGTTAGGAGACTACAGCAGACCTGTGTATGGTTGAGGGATTCATGGGACTATAAGAGACTCGGAGTACTGGGCTGAAACCCAACCACGTGACTCAGAAGAGATTCTAACTGTGCCACAAGGAAGTGAAATGCATTTCAAATGTGTGTTCACATATGAATTATATATATTTTACAGTACAGCATGTGTTTGATGGAACATTTAATTAGTCGAGTGAATGTGTGCCAGCGTTTGTGTGATGTTCTGCCACTTTATGCAAGTGTTGTATTAGCGTATGTGGGTGTGTGTATGGAGGCTTACGTGTTATCTTGAATTTGTGTTTTGGGAGTGACAATAGCAAAACCTACACGTTAGCCAGTGTTTCTCAGTGCCTATACAGTATCTGTATGCAGTATTAGAGTGCTAAGGGGGTTTGTTAATTAATTACTGGTGAAGGTGATTAACATTAGATTCATTAGCGACTTTGTGATAATTGAATATTTTTAGTAGTTTGTCCAGGAAGCGCAGCATTTGCTGACTACAGATTCTGTCGTCGGGTCTTCGTAATTCATTCTTCGCAGAATTCATTTGTGGTTTATGACTTTAACAGTAAAAACGTCACCTTGGGCTCTTACTTTATTAAATGTTATGTACTTGGTGAAGATCAAAACATTACTCAGCAGAGAAACTAATTGTTTCTTCTTTTTTTGTTTCTGTTTAAAATGAGGTTTTGTCACAATCTCAGATGCAACCTTTGCTTTATCTTGACTACATCTTTGAAGAGCTTTGTTGTAGTTAGGAGCATGCAATATGGATAAAGCCCCAGATTAATAATATCTGGAAGTTTCTAAAAGAAACCTGCAGTACATAGACTGCAAAGTGTCAGTGGATAAAATACCGTAAGCATAGAAAGCTCTCTGAGATCACAAATCTCAGCCAGAACATAATCCATGTACATGTGACTGTTTTTGATGCACTGTGTCCACAAGTGAAATCTGGCCTCCAACAGATTGTCTCAGATTTTAGACATTACACTTTATTCTTGCACTCATACTGTGAAAAGGGATATATACATATACACATACATGTAAACACACAGATCTTTCTTATTTTTTTGTGTGTTTTAAACTATTAGTATTTACTAGTTTATATTCTTTTTGAATATGTTTGTCGTCCTCGATATGCTGTAGCATGATAAAACATTCCTGGTTTCCTGTGAACATTCAAGCTTCACCGTGCCGTGTAAAGTGACAATCACGACCTGTTCATGTCATCAGCAGAAAATTAACAAGCCTGGAGCTATTTTTGGGTGTGCTGACTAAACAGAGGCTCAGAAGGTAAATCAGTGGAGGTCAGAGACACCACACACGAGCACTGTAAGCATCATCAGCGCCTTGCAAGGTGCCTCCACGGAGCTTGGCGAGTCACATGTGCTGTGTGACTGCTGCTGTGTGTGTTTTTCAGTCTGTCTGGTAAACACAGTAAAACCTTCCAGTTTGCTCTTCAGATATTTTCCCTTTACTGAAAACTGAAAACTTTACTCTCAGGATTAAGTGCTGTCAGAACTGTAAATCCGTGTTGTTTCGTTTAATTTGTCTCGCACACAAAAATCTCTAAACAGACGACTTTGTGTTTAAAAAGCGTGTTCAGTCAAACAATTGGCTTGTGTGAGTGTGAGCGCTGACTGCCAATGACATGCAGCTCGTCACCACGTCGCCTCTTCCCAACACTGAGGCTGACTCTGTTGTCTGACCCTCTGTAGACAAAAGGACAATAGAGGAACATGAGAGGAGCCGAGGACACTGACCTGTGATCTTCATACACTGCAACCTTGAAGACCAACATGGAGACTGATTACACATCATCTAGGATTAAGGATTTATTTGGATTTAACAGAACTTACTTAAAAACAGACTTCCTCTTAGACCAATATTTGTAGATGACATTTATAACATAACACATTTTCAGTGACAACTTTTCGCATTGAATTCCAATGAGACATGGTGGCTATTAGTAGTAACTTGCTTAAAGTTGGTGTTGTTTTCAGAAAAACATTCAAAACATTGGATTTATAGTGGAGAAACTCGTGATTTTACAGCACCAACCTGCAACATATAGAGCAAAAACTCTCAGACTATATAGAAATGGATCATTCTCAAAAATTAAGCCAATATTGAAGTGCAAAAAAGTGCAAAACTCCCAATGGCCACTAGATGCTGGCTCCAACTGACTTCTATTCAGAAGTGATAAAATTAGTAAATGGATGGATTAGTAACTATAAATATTAATCACTTTTAGCCCTAGTCCTGACTCACAACAAGACTTAATGGATTATGTATCCAATTTACTGTTTGAAAAATTGTAACAGGAACTTTATGGAAACAATGTGCATCCTTTTCAGGTCAGTGCACTGGGACACTCACTCTCCTGATCTCCATCCATATCACCATTTTCCCTGAGGAAACAGAGCTCTGTATCTCCGCTGATGCAAATAAATACCCAAAGGAATATGGTTACAGAATCTTTTACCTACTTATCAGGGACAACCACAGACTGTATTTAGAAATGGATGAAGCATTCTCAAAAAGAGACCAATGTGGAAGTGTGAAAAAGTGCAATACACCCGATGACCGCTAGAGGCTGGCTCCAAAAACTCTAGCTCCAGTTGACTTCAATTAAAAAATCCTAATTTACATTTGTACATTTTTCCCACAAGTCCTTTTGATGCCATTAGCTACTGTGAAATCCTTTTTACCTCTTACTTTACTATTTTGGTTCCCAAGACTCCCACTGTGTTGCATTTGGTCTGTACAGCAGCTGTTTTAAATTTTAATAAAGCCCTCAAAGCCCACTGCGCATTACCTGCTGGTGCCATGGCAGAAGGCTACGGTTAACGGCAAGCTGGTGGAGCAACAAGACTCTGAATATTCATCTGACAAACAACACAACTCCATAAACACTGGATGTTCATCATAGCACCTCAGATGGTGATTTTATGTCAAATTTATGGTCACAGCTTGTTTGTTCTGTTCCTAAATGACAAAAATAAATCACTTTTTGCAGGTTTTATGACTATATGGCTATATTATGTAATAACGTGTATATTTATGGTTTATGGTTATAATCACGATAATCTAATTACTTCTGAAGTTGCAAATTGCTAATTAAACTCTTCATCAAAATGTAGAGCTGTTTCTCAATGCTTCCAGTTGTAATTTTAAATTGGATTCACTAAATGCACGACACTAAAAACGTGATAAAAAAACCTACAACTTTAATTTTTTCCAATTAAAACAATACACAATGTCTAAACTGTAGCATTACAGCGGCAGCACAGCATCTGAAAACAAAGCTATGCTAAAGCTCGTGAATTTGTAACCACAATGGCGGCTTGTAAAAATTCAGAGAGGTCAATCAAGCAACCTGCCGGAAGCTGAACGAGACCTTAGATGCATATTAACTATGCCAGAGTGTGTGTGTGTGTGTGTGTGTGTGTGTGTGTGTGTGTGTGTGCCTGGTGGCTAAAACAATTGAAATGAGAGCAACAGCATGGCTCTGGTGT
>OOFC01049215.1:45464-60610 GCA_900323345.1 Pseudochromis fuscus | reverse complement strand
TTTCAGTCGCTCTCACTCGGAGGTTATGGTCGTGAGGGGCTGGGGGGAGGGTTGTGGGTTTAAAGAAAAAGGCACATAATGCAACGCTCAGCAAGACGTGTTGACGAGGAGAAACCTGTACCAGCTCCTGTGCAAACACCCCCACTTTTACCTCAGACGTCCCCGTTTCAGTAAAACCCAGCCAGGGATCTTAGTCAGCAAATTTGATCTGATATCACTTTACCCCTCGAGTGCCAACAAACTGAACCTGGACTCAGACAGAGCTTTTTTTCCTCTTATTGCTGTAACCTTCAACAGAGGAAGTATTTTACTCCAGACAAGCCTTGGCTTCATTACAAGACAAAGTACTGAGTCTGTGGAGTGTCTAGGAATGAAACAGAATTATGTGGGATAATAATAATAACATAATCTGTCTGAAGCTGGTCGCAGTGAAACCCAAAATTTTTTTAATTTAAGAGGAAAATTGTTTATGAATCAGAAATTATATCAAATGTAAAATACCCACTGTATCCAGTGTAGCTGCATCTACTTCCTGTCTGCCTCTGACCCTCGGTGATCTCCGACGCCTTATTGGAAACAAGCCTTGACAGCTGTTAACGCACATTTGTGGTTATATGCAGTTAGCCAGAGTAGCCAACACTTCAGCCGTGGGGTTTTTTTGGATGGGGAGGTGGGGAGGGGGGTGTTTGGGTTGGAAACAGAGCTCGCCACAGCACATGTAGGAGAACAGAGGGCCACTCTGCACAGGGTGAGTCAGGGTGTCTGCAGGTGTGCAGGAGGTGCACACCCAGACACACAGCTTCATTTTTTTACATTTTCAGTTTGGGCGTGAGAACAAAACCAACTGAGAAACAGTTGGTCTGCTGATTCAGGAATATCACACATGGCCATAAAACTCTATATTTTTATTGTAAATACCATTAGCTGTGAGTCAGAAACGTTAATGTACAATTGGAAAATGTAAAAAAAAAAAAATGTGTACACTGTTGTTGTGCTGTTTGTCTGGAAAGTTTTTTTTTTTTTTTACAAGTTTTTATATACCTTGTGTTAACACTTTGTGATTTTTTTAAATTGGTGTAAAAAGCAAATTGTGCATTTCAGTACTTCTGTAATATACTGCTTCAATCAGGCATCTGACAATATAGATATATGTATATCTCTACACACACACATATATATATATATATCAGTGTTATTGTAGTTTAATAGGCAATAGCATGAAATCACAAATAAATCCAATTTCATTTTGTGTAATGATCACACTCCACTGAGTATGTTGGTACGGCTTGTATTGCATGAGGTCTTTTAAATAAAGAAAACTTTTACAAAGTCTTGTGTTATGTCTTTGTGTGTTGGACTTGCCTGCAGCTCTGTGAGGTCACATACCACAGCAGCTAATTTCCTCCCAGGAATCTCTCTTTTCCTTCAGGCAGCCGGTGTTAGACCGACTGACTTTAAGCTGAGCTGGATGACCTGGACTGGGGAAGACAAAGGACTGACCTGGATTTGCACGGCATTAGCAGAGAGAGGAGGAGGTGGTCCAGGCCTGAGGCACGTTAGCTAACTTCAATCAATCCACATTTCACCTTTTAAATTTGCATTATGAACTTGGAATATTTCATAACTGGTGTGCAGTTAATCAGAGTATCTCTTTAAGAGATTTACATAACACCACATACCAATGTCCTGCTAATCACTGAGGCAGCTAATGAACACAGGAGTCTGGATTCTCGGCAGGGACTTTTGTTCAGACATCCAAGTTTAACACTCCTATTATTTTGGGGTTTTAGCATTTTGAAGAAAGTTAACAAAAGTTTTTGCTGAACAATTAATGACTTTTTGTAATTTAATGGGAACATACCTAAACATAAAATTAACATGTAAATTATAAAACACACACGAAAAAGATCTAACATTTCACATCAACCAGTGAGATTTTAAGTTGATTTGTGTGTTTGTATAGTCATTTAATAGATATTCTGGAGGGGTTAGGATGGGGGGTTAAGTTTTATTTACAGGGATATTTAGATAGTAACATAAAGTAATTGAAGCCTAAACTCCAACTACAGTTTTAAATATGATAATTTCCTGGAGGTTAAAAATGCTGAGCTAACAGATAAAAGATTAAATTGGTTTAACTCTAATTTTATCATCTTTTATATTTTACATCAGGTCCTTACAAAAGTTTTTTCTTCTCCAATTTGAACAGTAAAAAAGTCACACAAAAACGTAATTTATCCTGAAGATGGGTTATTTCTATGACCTCAGGATTCATTTACTTTAAGCAGCACAAATATCCACTTTCATTTTCTTAATAATTTAGATCCCAAACTGTCACATGCTGACTAATGTTCTCCTTATGCTGAATCAGCACTAAAATTAAAATGCGCATGGTGTTTGTGCTGTATGCTTGGACATATCTCATGGCCCCTCACACTTGAGGAACTGCATACTTGAGAAGGAAGAGGCCTTCACTGCAGCAACAGTCCCATGTCTACAAACAGGAAGTGGGACTCTGGATAAGTGCACACGTTCGTCTTTAGGTGCAAGAAAACTGAAGATGCTGTCTTTAAAAATAATATGTTAACATGTCTGGTCAGCATCTCTCAGTCTGAGCCTCGACCTCACTTCTTCTGGAGGTTTCCAAGGAAAAAAAAACTTTTACTGTAATTTCAAAGGTAACATTGATAATGATATTTAACTGCAGCTGATAGGACGAGTCAGGTGTTAGAAGTTCATACGTTGCTCAAGCTTTACAAGTCATTAGTCACTGTATGGCTGGTTATACATTAAAACACTTTTATTACAGAGAGCCAGGTTTGTTTTCCACGAGCAGCGAGAGAGGACACGATGAAAGGAAACGGTTTAATATTTCGGAAACATTGTAACAAACCTAATCATTTTAAAGCTGTAGAAACGGTAATGGTTTGATTGGAGGCATCGTCCCGTCACTTCCTGCTGGACTTCACTGCATAAATCCAGGAAATAGTCCGGTACATCGCACCTTAAACTGCATTAATATTAATTATAACTTGAGTATTTGAAAGCATTAGTAAACAATTGGACTTTTAAATTAAAATTTTAAAAGTATAGCCTTATATTTTATGACTTTATGTCTTTTTCCAGCACATCACCTGTCATTAAATCATTTTTATGCCCCTTAAAGTTTATTATTTAGTCACTATTAATGAGATTTAGCAAACTTTTGGACAATATGTAACACATTTTAACTGACATTTCCTGTGAAAGTTGATCATGTGAGAGTAAAGTGCTCCAGATACCAACGCTGAACAACTGTGTTTTGATTCCCTCTCGTCTGACTCTCAGGCACATCTCAGATAAAGTAGATTATCCACACAGTGAGTCTTGTTTCTTTTATAGTTACTGCATCTGCTTTACAATCCCCAGCTCATATCAAGTCAATAAAAGTGACAGATAGAGCTTACGACTTGATAAGGATATATAGGGTGACCCAGTTCGACCGCCTGGCAGCGTGGAGGCGTATAGGAGCTGTCAGATGTGTGTTCAGCAGCGGGAGGTCGCAGGAGCACCTGATCGAGAACAGGAACTGAAAACTGCTGAGATAAAAGAGCGCTGTCTTATCCCAGCCTGGGAACAAAACGTGATCATCTCCCTCTAAGGAAGCTTACTCAGGACTTGTTACTCAAGAGCGAGCGAGCGAGCGAGCTGGATCCAACACGACTTTACAGCACCAATAATGTGCAATTTCAAGGTCGTCGTCACACACACAACAAAACAAATACACTGCGTTAAGATCTCCAACAAGGTGTAGTGAGTGTGATATCAAACCAGCTGTTGGGACACGTTCTGTTAATCTCTGTCCGTCTGACCCTTTCTGAAAGCAGCTGTGTCACAGTTCACCTGCTTATACAACAATGCGAGAAGTATCAGTTACATAGACAACCTTTACTCACCACGATACTCAATTACATCACACAATATGACTGACGATTGGGAAAAAAGCTGGACTCTGGAATGCAGACTGATGTGAGGAAAGGTGAGGACAATCACGGAGGCCGGCAGCTTAAAGAAAGTCTGACAATTTATTTTTTATTTAAATTTAAAAAGTGTAGAAAAATGTGTGCAGTGTCTAGAAAAAGTTTTCACCCTGTCTTGGACTCACTCACAGTATAACTAAAAAAAAATGGAAAAACACATGATGTCTTCAGCTGGTGGGAGCCTGGAGGCACTGAAATGAAAAATAAAGATACACCGTCCTCTGTGTCGCACTTTGAAATAACAGATGCTACAAAGTTAATGTGCTGAAGCTGAGTCATCATAAGAAACCTGCTGGTGTCTTGTGATCGCTGCACAGCCTCCGTTGCTTTAACAAGGAAAAACAAAGAGGGATTTTCCTACTGTCCATGTGAATATTAGAGGATCAATTATTAGTTTTGCATGCACAGAGATTTTTTCAATCCCCTTCTCGATGCTGTAAAACAATAAATTATAAAACAAACTCAGAGCAGTTGGTGAAAACTTTCTCTAGACGCTGCATCTGTGTGAGTGTCTGTCTTTGTACAAGGTCGTGTTCAGGAGTCCAGGAGGCCAGAGAGCCAGCTGTGGTCGAGTTTCTTCACCCTCCTCAGTTCTCTAACCTGGGCTTTGGTCAGTGCGGGCACAGCGTCCTCCGCCGCCATCGCCGCCGCCTGGCCCCCCAGTGACGCCTGCGCTGGTCTCGAGATACCAGCATCCATTTCCTCCTCTGAATCTTCTTCCTCTTTTTCACTCTCCATTTCCTCCTCAGTGTGTTTGTTTTCCTCCCTGAGGCCATGAGAAAAAACAGAAAAAAAGAGGTTATCATGACTCTGCATATTTCCAGGCATAAACAACAAAGTCATTTTCCCATATTTTAGCCTGGATCTGAAACTGCTGCATCATGTGAGGCCCCCGGTTTGTGCTCTGTTGAATCACGCTGACATTATTAAAGCTGCAGTAATGACATTAGTGAAGTATTGTTGGATTTTTCACAGTGGCTGTATTAATGATCAGACTGAGTGCACCACTGACCTGGAGTCTGTGACGGAGACGAGCAGAGACTGTACAAACATGGAGCAGAGGAAAGAGGTGGAGGGCAGGACGTGGGCCGGGGTCTGCAGGAGCTGTTAGAGAGATGAGGGGAGTCCAAAGTGACTCAGCAGAAGACGACGAAGACAAAAACTCTGTGGACACGATCCACGCGTCGTTTAACTACTGACCTCTTTGATGGCGGCCGAGCTCTGAGGCAGCGGTGTTCTCTCAGCGAACAGGCCGCTCGCTGGGTCTTGGCTTTCCTGTTGCTGATGCCGGTGTTTCCCCAGCAACAGGTAGAACGGCGTCATGGCAACGCTGTCATCGATCACAAGCTGGAAGAGGGAAACATAATGAATTTAAACTGAGGGTCAGAGAGTAAATATTAAACATAAATGTAATTATTATTATTTTTTTAATCGAATGGGGTTTTTGTGTTATTTCAGCTGCACAGATTCGAGGACCGTTCATCAGTTTTAGTGCCTCTCACAAGCTCCTGTAACTTTAGACACCACAGCAGAGTTTGGATCTTGATCCACCTTCTTTGTTTCTTCCAAAAGAAAACATGAAGCAACAACTGGACACAGGCCTCAGTCCAGCTCAGAGTTTTTATTGTATTGATATTGCTGGTCATCAGATATCCACTCTGGGCCTGGTGTGTACCATCCTGAATCAGCCCTGTGATGCTGAGAGGTTAACTGCTGAGTCTCACCTGTTTGCTGGAAGCCATCAGCCGGTCCTCTTCTGCTTTGGTGGTGAAGGTCATGAGGTCCTGGAGAGAAGAGTCAGTCAACAGGACAGTTACACACACAATCCTGTTTATCTTATCATGCCAATATTTCTTTTACTAAGCAAACACAGAACAGAAGCTCAGGGTTAAATGAACATCCATGTTCTCCTCTGGTGTTTATCACCTCCACACAGAGAGATGTTTTCATTAAGTATCAGTTTGAAGGTCGTGCACAACAAGGGGCAAAAATCAACGGCATCTTATCTCTCAACAGTCAACAAACACAGAACCATATTACAAAACCCTGTAAGTGCCATGTTTTAAAAAAACGCCACAGTCTAAACACTAGGTCAATAAAATAAATAAAAGCCCCAGGAACAGTCCAGGAAAGTGAACGTTCCCATTGCTCTCCCTCTCCCAGAATAGCCAAATTACTCAGCTGTCATTTCAAAAACAACAACAATGAAGGTATTGAGGACAACAGGACACTGGGCTCAAAGCCAGAAAAGTTTTTGGCTTCCAGGTTTCCTCCTGTACTCGGGTCCTACAGAAGCTTTTCCAGGCTCTGGGAAAGTTTACAAGTCTCCACTGAATAAATCTTTATATTAGAAAAAGTAAATGTGACCTTGTCTAAACCTAAAACAGTTGCATCAACAGTGTTTGTGGGAAAAGTGGTTTGTTGGGGGCAGTTTTTTGTTGCAGAACTAGAGTGGCCACTGGGAAAATACGCGATATGTAAGTGCTCTAAATGAAAAACTACAATGTAAAACAATGTAAAACTGCCCCCGACAAGGACTTGAAAAACAGTCCAACCTGTATCCATCCATCTGTGTTGCACACATCAGTGAAGCAGGTTTCTCATGTCAGGTAAAAATAAGACAATAACTGAGGCAGACTGACCATGAACTGAGTGAGGAAGTAAAGCTGAGAGCGGTTGAGCCACTGGCTGCTCTCCTCGCAGCTCTCCAGCATCTCCTCCCTCGGAGCGAACACAGCGTGAGTCACCTCCTCTGAGCACACGGCCTTATGGGAAAAGAGCGGCCGAGGCTCGCTGGGCTTGAACACAAACACTGAAAACAGGAAGAAAAACACCCAAAATTCATAAGTAAGTAGCACAGTAGCAGTGATATTTATGCTTTGATTAAAAAAAGAAATTAGAGTCTGATAACTCTGATAATACATTTATTTCACAAGACACCTTTAAATAGAGCGTGATGCTTTTACACACCAGAGGTCAGATTTTCAAGACGTGTTTCTCATGTATTTCGACATGATTAAAGATCAACCAAGAAAAATCAAGCAAGAAAGCAAGAAAATGCAACCAATTTAAAGATGCAAGTGCTTGTGGATTGATATAATTGTAGTATGAATGGGACGATGGCCAAATTTCAAAGTTATCTATTGGTTCAATGAAGTGTAGGGAGACTCTCTTGGTGGTGTTGCTTGAAAGGGAAAAAATATAAACACAATGACATGTTAATCTGAAACATTTGTTTTCCAGATGTTCACATGAAGCTACAACATAACAGAAATACTAGAGTTTCCTTGGTGATTTATGAAGCTGCATAACAGACCAGTAAATCCCAACTGCTGCCACTTTTCTAGAGTTTTCTCATTTTATTTTGTAATGAAATAAAAGAAAAAGGAAAAATTTAAGCAACTGTAAGGACGTGCATCAGATTGCATGTTTAAAACGTATTGTTTCTGAATCAATCTTACAGTCGGTGCAGCCGGTCTGAGAGCAGAAGGCAGCCATGTTTTCAGAGAGGGGGTCAGCGAGCAGCAGACTGACGTCCATGGAGGTGCTCCACTCCACTGCAGAGAGGAGGAGACAGGAGGATGAAGAAAGGACAGTTTCCTATGTATTAACTAACTGAACTGTCATGGTGCAGCTGTGTGTGTGTGGTGTACAGCAGTGGTCTCACAGGAGCAGGTGAGCAGGTTCCAGCAGCAGAGCAGGTTACTGGTGGTGGTTCCCAGCAGATACTTGGAACAGCTCAGACGCCCGAAACAAAGATCCCTGATGGAGGAGGAAAAAAAAAGAAAAGCCCCTTTTGGTGTAAGTGTACCCCCCGACCAGCAGCTTCTCACACCACACATATTTCACAGGATTATCTTTTGAGGAGTTTTCCACTTTGGGGACTTCGAATGGAAACAGGCGAGCAGGAGCTGAACACCCACCAAGATCCAAACGCACAGAAAATCAGAGACTGGCAAAGAAATCGACGACATCACTTCTCCATAAAAACACTTTTCTTGATAAAAATGACTCTTGTCAGGTGAGTTGTATCTACTTATCCAACCCTCAAACAAGACTTCAATTAATTTCTGATGTAAAGAGTCTGGAGCTCGAGAGGTGGAGGCCAAGCGATTGACCCAGCTCTGCACATCTATAGGTGGTGGTTATGTAACGGGCACCGGGCAGCTGTCAAAACAGCTGACCGTCAAATCTCCATCTGCTTTGAAGTTACACACAAATTCCTACTCAGCACCCAAATTACATCAAACAAGTGTGAAGAGACTGAGTGTGGATGAGGACGAGTTTGTGGAGCGGGGCAGGTTATTGGTTACAGATTATTAATTCAGACAAACTTAAATTCAGGAAAGAAGAAACACATAAAGGTCATTTTTCAGTAATTACCAGGAGAGATTTTATATTTCTACTCGTGGACTCATTAAAAACATGTCTGGTGACAATACTATTTACATTATTGATTTTTGATGACATCACTTAACCTCATGATTCGAAGCTTTGGCCACGGGTAGCATGAACACCCAACATTTGAAAATACTTATGACCTATTCTGCTTTTCTATGTTTTCTGTTCTCTTTCAATTTTGACCAACTCTGGTTCCTTAATTTTAACATAATTTGCAAGTCATCTGGTATTTCAGTTTTTCAGAGCTGACTCGGTGTTTTCAGATTATTCCAGAGAAGTGGTACAGAAACTAGCAACGGTAGTTTCGTGTCCTCGGCGACCTGAGGGCCTCTTTGTAAGAAAAGAGGAGGGGGTGAGGGGTGATCTGCCAACATTTCTGAGACTCGAGCGACGTTGCGAAACTGCAGCCTGTCCCTGTGTCCAGCCAGCTGACAGGGAGCACTGCTTTGACTGAGGCAGATTCATCCCCCCGTCCGCTGTGAGAAACAACGCTCTGGACTTCTGCCAGAAAACAGGTCATTCAACTTGTTCGAAGACGTCCATCACTGGAGACGGAGACTGTGAAAGAGCCAACTGGAGTGAATCAGTGTGTGTCAGTGTATGTGCTGTCGCTTAAATCACTGTCCACTGTTACTTTAATGTCCTTCTGCTCCCAGTGTGAAGCTGTGATCTCTACGTGGACAATCTCTGCTTTGGGACAGGATTTCCAAAATAAGAGCATGGCCTGTTCTGTCCATTTCAGATTTTTTTTTTTTTACTAACTGTGCCTTGATGTCTGTGTAGTCAGTGTGGTCAAGACAAATTGTTGTTTTGTGCGCCTTGTCTGTTATGTGTATATTAGGCCGACTTTGCTATCTGTGAAAAAACAGACACTAAAACTACTTTGACTCCTTACTTTCCTTAATATAAGTATTTATCAAACATTTCCACATTATTCTGTCAAAGGTAAAACTTCTGAATGATTCTTGAGCCTCCAAACAACCTGTTAAATACTGGAGGCCAGAGCTGTCAATCAAGCTAACCACGCCCCTAAATCTTCCTCCTTTTGAAGCCAAATATCTTCTGAATGATGAAATGATTTTCAGATGGACCACCACATTACTCATAAGAAGAGTTGACTTTAACGACATCACAATGACTTGTGGAAAACATGTATTGACTGAATATTTCAGGATTGAAAATGACCATTTTTGAATTTAAGTCAATTGAGTTTTTTGGAGACAGCATCTAGTGGCTGTCACATTTTTGAAATTCTGCATTGGCCTCATTTTTGAGCAGTTTATGAATCTGACTAAACAATCGGTCCTTGTTCTCAAAACTTAACAATGCTGCAGCACAATCACTTCAACTTAAAAATGGCCTGAGGTCTGAAGCCCTGCCCTAAGTGGCTGTGTAGGTATTTGTGTGCATGTATGAGCTCTGACCTGATAGCTCCCGGCGGCTGGGACAGAGTTGTCAGCAGCTCCCAGGAGGCAGGGCTCCACACAGTCACCACCTCCTGAAAGCTGACGGCCAGCAGAGAGCCGTCGGCTGAGAAGCAGCAGCACTGGGGCGCCAGGGCGTGATAGGCTCCGACGAAATCACACGACCAGGAAGGACCTTCATCTGCCGATCGTTGGAGAGAGAGAGAGTCAGACACAAGCAGAGTTGGATTTTTCAAAATTAAATCCTCATTTGGTTCAAATCTGACATTCAGTCTGATGTGTTGAAAAGCTGGAAGGGTGCAGCCTGGTACCAACAAAGTGCTACTGATGTTCTTCAGACCACAAATGTGCAAAATGAAAACATCAGCAGCACGACACTGATGGTTGGACTTCATCACAGTCCACATGAAACAGGATTTCAACAGAATCTAACTTTTAAGTATTACTGGCACAAAAAGGATATGTAGGTGGAACTAAATGTTTGGAGAATATCTGATCAGACTAACTACTCTAGCTAGTTTAGTATTATCAGATAGTCTACGTACTGAGGTACTAGATAATGTTAGTGCTACATAGTAACAAACTGCTGATTACTGCTACAGCTGCTGTTACTCTGTCAGTGTTTTCTGGGGGTCATCTGAACTGTGCTGCTCACAGCAGATCGATCGCTGGACAGATTGATGCTATTGGTTGAAATGGATCTGAACAAGATGTTAAAAGTCACATGGCTTTTTAAAGGTAAAGGAAGTAAATGGGAACGGACTTGGCCATAACAACAAAACACAGAATTTTTGTAAAAAAAATAAAAAAAAATGGTCAAACATCATTACGAGCAGTGATGTGATCTAAAAGTAATAAACAACATATTTCATTTCAGACCAACTTCAAAAACTTTGAGACCTTTAATAAACATCTAACAAGTCATCTGCTCTGTCTGACTGGATGTTTACGTGTGGTTAATGTAGAAATAAAAATAAAGACATCTACTGTTCAAAAGAAACCCTTTAAACTGATCTGAATTAAAATACATACAGAACACATTATACTGTGGCCATGTTATCTACTTAAGTCATATGATTGAGGATAACTCACGCAGAGCTGCACATGTTCGTAAGTGAGCGTTAACTTTAAAAAAAATAACTTCAATGGAGTCCAGTGGGTAAAAAAGTCAAGCGACAACTAAAGAGCACAGTTGATATCAAAATACTTTAACCACTCGGCCTGACTCTGCCGTTTCGACCAGAGCATCAGACGCTGAGCTCGCCGCTCACCCTCTGTGTGGGCTGGTGCTGCCAGCTGCCAGGCTTTGAAGTGTCCGTCCTTGCTGGTGGAGACCAGCATGGTGGTCTGGCTGTTAGCGGCCTGGCGAAAGCACATGGCTGTAATCCGGGCCTCGTGGGGGGCCGAGATGGTCGTGTTCAGCACAAAACTGGTTGTGGTTCAAAAGAAAGAAAAAAGAGAGCATTACTAAACTGTTTGTAGTGAGATAAAACTCCACTGGACAGCAGTGAGAGCAGTATGAAGGAAACAGGTAAAGCTGCTTCGTCTGTACCTCTGTGTTTGTTCATCGAACGCCCACAGCTTCAAGTTAATTTCCAGCTCAGGATCTTTCTGTTTTCTTTCTTCCACTGTTGCTAACCAGGCGCCAGACGCATCAAATGCTGCTTTCACCACCTCAAACTGCTCCAGGCCCGATTCATGAATGTACTCCTGCTGCACTATGTCCAGCTGTAAGACAGAAACATGATGATCAGCCTCAGAAAGTACCATAAAGTTTAAAAAGCTTTAGTTTGGATAGATTCAGCTCAGGATGTTGTGAAAAACATATCAATGATTTGTATGCGATTTCTTGTGCTTACATTGTACAGAAGTTTGTCTCTTTGGAGGGAATAAAACTGCAGGTGTCCTGGTTTCCCATTCAGCACCAAAGCTTTGCTGCGTGGGTCGACCATCAAGCCCGTCTGGACACCTTCTCCTGCCGGAGTCAACACACACAATAAACCTGCAGCGTCTGTCTCCTTCTGACTCGTCACACAGAGGCTGTTCATTTGGTTTTAAGATGGGTCTCGGGTGATCGGATCACAAGTGGACAGCGCTAAATAAAAGTGTGTGACCACTAAGAGATCCGATCACTCAAACCACATGTGGAGTTGGTCTGGGATGCATGAGATCACATATATATTATAAAATCTGGGGCTCTTTTGGTGAGTTAGGTGATAACTGTGCACGGGCCACATAGTGACACCCGAACTGAAGTGGTCAGCAGGACAGTCTGGAGATGCATATTAAATACTGGTGTGAACACAGATGTGTCTCGGTTCTCCACATGTGATCTGATCATCCAAGATGCATTTTAAAACCAAGTGTAAAGACACTCACTCTTTTCTCCTACATTAATCTGTTGGGACACCAGCAACTTTGTAATGTGATAATTTATTCTGAATACACAATAATCTGATGGACTAAAATTGTTTTCTTGTTGAGTGAAGCTGTTTTGATCCATAACTGATCTTCCTCCAGGGGTTGATTTCTTTCTTTTGTTAATCAATTTCCACAAAGAATGTAAATGCAATTAAAATATTTCTTTATTTTCTACACCTCTGCATTGAGAGCCTGTCTCCTATAGGACTGGTTATAAACTAGTAAACAGTCCTATAAAAGGCTCCTTCACTCATCAAAACTTTCTCTCCTTCTTAGAAACACGGCTGTTTTCCAAGAACTGCAAAGGTTTTCTATAAAAGATATAGGTTTATTATTTACGAGTCCATGTGGCATGTTTATGATCTCTGTTCATGCTCCTGCCACCTACAGTCAGTACTCACCTTTGACCAGGCCCTGAATGACAGCTGAGACTTTAACACAGCTCTGGATGATTGTGATCTCTAAGGGAGAACACACAGAAGTCAGTTAGCACAGGAACTCTTTGTGCACATTTCACAGCTGCAATTAGCTTTTCGGTAAAAAACGAGCCAATAAACGTTGAGTGTTAAAACAAATCAGCTCCAGCTCCTTACTGTTGTCACTGTGGGAGGTGCAGAACAGCGCTCCGTCCGGTGAGACAGCGATGTGTGTGATGGCGGCCCCCAGGCGAGGCAGGAAGTCCCGCTGACTCTCTTGGTTGTAACGCCACTGCACAAGCACCGACTCCACACCTCCACTCAGCAGGTTGGTGCCTGATAAGAACAGAAGGTAAACACAGATACAGATTCAGGAACGTTTTCATCCAAGTTCTGGTGAAGGACAAAACACAACAAAAATATGAGGTTACAAGACATGCAGATAATAAGACATCCAGTGGAAAACCCAGATTTTATTTAACTTTACTGTCTTGAGTATCCTGCAGTGATCAACATGAATACCTTCTGGAGTGAAGCGCAGTGAGCTCACAGCTGCATGGTGCCAGTGCAGGGTGGAGTACGTGTATTCCCTCTTGTGGTTGAAGTTTCTCCTGAACACATGAACAGTAGCGTTAAAGAAATCCACCTCACTAATGAACACAGGGCAATCCAAGAGACTAAACATTTTATTAAATAAATCAATATTAAATAAAATATTGAGAGGTAACATTAATTTATTAATGTATTGGGAGCCTGTTTGGTTTAAACTAGAAAGCAACAAAATTAGGGAAAGTTTCTTTCACAGTATTTACAAAACAAACAAGCAGCAACTGTTTGGCCTCAAAAACTCAAAATCATCAACATGCTGCACGACAGTGGAAATGCTTCAGGATCACTCTCCGCTACGGCTGCAAATAACGATTACCGTATTGTCCGGACTGTAAGCCGCTACTTTTTTCCGACGCTTTGAACCATGCGGCTTAAACACCGGTGTGGCTCATGTATCGGCGGCACGAAGCTCGTTAGCTTTTTACAAGCTAGCAAGCTCCGTGCCTACGATACATTTAGCGTCGTCACATCAGACCCGGTCAGAGTGGACCACATGAAACTGTTCGAATAAATTCAATAGCGGCTTATAGACAGGTGCGCTCAATAGTCCGGAAAATACGGTATTTAGATAGTTGATTAATCTGCAACTATTGAAATGATTAGTTGACAAATTGGATTATGGATCATCAATGGCTCTTATTTAGCTATCAGCTTTGAAATCTATCATGAGGTTGCTTGAATTGTGCTAATTAATAATAAAAAAAGAAAGATGGACACTTCATTCAGAAATAATCTTATTCTTGCATATTCCTATAATCTTAAAATCTTATTCTCCAACGATCTGATATTATGACACCGGTCATATTGTTTACTTGGAGCTGAATGCTATGAGACATGTGCAACTCTCCACAGAGACAGGAAGGAAGGGACATGCCTCAGCTGAAAAACACAGCTGGTGAATTTAATTGATGATTAAATTTGTTGGCAACTATTTTTATCATCGGTTTTTGTCGACTTATCTCTGCACCCAGACTCACCACAGGCGAATCTTGCCGTCTTCATGCCCTGTGGCGATGCAGTCGTCTTTTGGGTGACAGGCGATGCACGTGAATGTGTTCCTCCCTCCCTTCTTGTTGTCTTCTTTGAGGGAAAACCTAACAACCCACACAAACACAAAGTTATTGAATTTCCTTGTAGGCAAACGTAGGAACATCAATTTTAGGATTCGCCACCTTTTTTCCAAATTTGTAATCTTAAGTATTGAATAGTTTGTGGTTTTACTTGAAGATTTAATACAAAATATTTAACTTCTATCTACACACTCGGTGACTAACAGCTCACCTGTATGACTTCTGCTTCTTGAAGAAGTAAACCTCCAGCTGCAAACCTTTAGCTGAAGCAAGAAATTCCCCCTGTAAGATAATAACAGCTTTTATTAACAAACACACACATGAAGGATGTGGATTTGAGAGTTAGTTTTAAAGAGTGTTGGTACCAAATTGAAAACTACTGTCTCCTGGTTCATTCTAATTGATCAAATTGTGACAGTTTGAGAAAGTCAACAAGCTTCTGGACCAGTATTCTTTCAAAATTCCTCTCAGACCAAGCTGTGGAGATCACAGATGGTGTGTTAGTGACGGTGTCGATGGTGGCGTCAGTGTGCGTACCCCTCTACCGAAGCCGGTGGCTAATGGGTTGGAGCTGACGTTGCTGATCACAGCCGAAAGATCTCTGACCTCAACCAGCTGATCTCCGCTCTGTGGCAGATGTACCGCAACCAGCTGAAACAACTCTGCACAAACACACACACACACACACACACAGTATCAAACATCTGCCTGTTACACATTCTTACCCAGTGACCTCTACTCCAGTTTCTTCCTCCCACATGTTAAGGCCCCTGTGAGAATGAGCTA
>OOFC01049215.1:23923-45444 GCA_900323345.1 Pseudochromis fuscus | reverse complement strand
AAACACACACTGAGAAACACACACTGACACACACACACACACTGCACACACACACACACACACACACACACAGTATCAAACATCTGCCTGTTACACATTCTTACCCAGTGACCTCTACTCCAGTTTCTTCCTCCCACATGTTAAGGCCCCTGTGAGAATGAGCTAACATTTTTCTGTATTTGTATACCGTGTGTATTTCTAGTATTAAAAACACCACAGTGTCCGATGCATGTGGACACACCAGTGGAAATCCCTGACTTGACCTGAAGTCACTGGAATGACTCAAACAAACAATACGTTTACAATATGTGGACAATTGTCTCATTTAAAAAATGCCACATACACATTCAGCACAGAGGTGTCAGTAGATCTGAAGGTCTCAGAGGGATTTATTCATTTATTTCCATAAAAACAAAGAAAAAATCTAAACAATGCTTTTCATTTCAATAATAAGCTACAGGAAGCAGTGGTGTAAAGATTCATGAAAACATTTAACATGCCAGATACCACTCACTGTGTCTACTGGAAGTTCAAGTATCAAACCCAATCAATGATCACTGTTAGAAAAGATATCAAACCTACCAGATCTATTGTCACTGTGCATGGGGATAACGATAAAGATGACTCCTTTATGGTGTGCAGATGCATATATGGAGTAGATCGGGTATCCGATGACATAAGTCTAGAAGAGATCACACAGCTGTCACACACACATCTGTGAAAACAACATGGGCTCCGTTTCCCTCTTCCCCACTATTCCTTAACTAGCAGGTCACATAAAGTTACAGTTTAGGTGTCCACACTAAGGATGAGGATACACGTTGTCATAACATACTTTTGCTATTTGCAATTATTAATAATCTGCTCATGTTTTGCTGAATAAACCTGCATAATGTAGTTATTTCCAAAGTCATGATGTCCCAGTAGTATTCATTAAGACACAAAAAACAGTAAGTATATTATACCTCGGCCTCCTCGGGCAAGTACAAACAGATAAAGGGGAAAGTGCGAGCGTATGGCTGCTGCAGTGGTATCCAGAAAAAACTGCAGAGAACCAACCAGGATCAAGGACTTACCTTAATAAGGATGCCATCTGTGAAGTCCCAAAGTCTGACAGTGCCATCTGCTGAGCAAGAGTAGACCTGCAACACAGCAAAAACAACACAGGGTTAGAAACACTGAATAAAACCTGTGTAGAAACAGCAATAGAAAACCTTCCTAGTATAATCACTGGAATTGAGCTTGTATTAATATCACTTGAAATAGATATATGTCAGTCTACATATATTCACACATATTTCCAGTGTACCTACACTTCTGTTCAACGTTCACATACAATCCTGAACCATACTGTGAAGATTTTTCTACTCATGTACACTGCACAACACAGTTTTATCTTTAATCTTTATTTCTATTTCCATATTTTATCCTATCCATCAGCAGTTGGAAGGTGAAGAAGAAGATGGAAGAAGAATCAGTGGTTGCTGGTGCTGGCTAACAATCCTGAGGAAACTTTGAGAACAAAACTTAACAAATGGAAGATCATAGTTGTTATTTAGCACAAGAACAAGCAATCATTGTCAATAAAGTAACAAAAACGGGGGCAAACAAAGGAGAAACACTGATGTTGCCTTCCCCAGATGAAGACTGGTGACTGTAGCTGTAAAAAAGTCCTATTCAAGTTTCATTTGCGTGATTGTAGAGATGTGGCTGTACCTGCAGGTGGTTGGAGGGTTTCAGCAGCACACCTGTCACCAGGTCGGTGTGTCCCCGCAGGTCGTGGATACACTCCTCCGTGGAGGTGCTGAACACCTTCACACTCTCTCCTGAGGCGCACAGTAGGAACCTGCAGCAACACAAACCGTGGACTTTACACATCAGTTTAAACCTCTGAGGGTTAAAAGTCAGCCGTGTTTTTATCTGTAACTTGCAGTTAAAGTTAAAGAAAATGAAAGAGGTGTTCGTCAAACTACTTTGTAAACAACATCATAACTTTCTCACAGTTAGCTTGTAGCATATATTGCTCATGCTAACGGCTAGCATAATGGCATTAGTTCTCCGGTTAATAAAAACCGGACGTTCCTCCAGCTAAGATTCAATGTTACCGGACTGAAAACACACACTAACCTTGAGTCGTTGGTGATGACAGGCTCCCTGAAGTTTATTTTACTGCCACCTCGGTGAACCACGCGGATATCCCCGTGCTCTACCATGTTTTTACCGAAGTGAACTTTCACCTCTGACCGCTGCCCCTTCGCTAAGAGCTGCGGAGAGCTTGTTCGCACGCGCATTACCGCCACCAGCTGGACGGGGGTGATACTGCAGATATAAAATAAAATAAAATAAAATAAAATAAAATAAAATAAAATAAAATAAAATAAAATAGACCAGGTTCAGGACCAACCCTAAACATATCTATCATAAGGAGAATGACATTAAACTATGTATTTATTATGATGCCTGTCCAAAAGATATACTGTCCATTTATTATACTGTACCTTCAAACAGTAACAAAGGTAAGGTCAAATTTATAGTCTAAATACATACAGTGGCTGTATTAACTGAAGAGCATTCTCTAAGTGTCTGTGTATTTTGAGCATGACAACTATAACTGTGGCTTTGAATTATGAAATTGAATCAAACTTTGACTTCATTTTAATTGGAGTGAATTGTAAAATTGCTAAAACTGTTCCTGAACTTTGCCACATCATCAAATGTTCAAGGGGCAAGACATTTGTGATCTTGTGAGCTTTTATTTGAAGATAAGAAAAGATATTTGTCACTGTCTATGAGGCAAAGTTTTTTACTGGAATCTGCCTGGCTACATTACAAGAGACACATGAAGACGTAATAACAGGAAGTAAAGGGTGAACTATTCTTTGGGAATCACGTGAACACACTGTTGTAAATATATTGCATGTGCGACCATAAATTATCATTGCACCAAAAGTAGTTATCTTGCACCTATTGCCATTATAATCACAATGCCTTCTGGAAACATGTAGATTATTGCACTCTCTTCAACACGGTCCATAAATATATTACTCTTTGCTACAAGCAGATCAGTGGGGGGCAAAAAATACAATGGATTCCAAATTGTATTTCTGCTACTGTCAGCCATCATTTCAGTAGGAGTCATAGAATCACTTTATCATTTCAGCTTCCATAATTTACGATTACAAAAAGATTACACCAAAATCAGGATTCTTTGAATACAATACTATTGATTGTTGTGACTTAAATAAGCTCATTTTTAAGTAATATGCTGTTTAGATAACTTGCTTTTTTTCTATTATAAATATTAAAGTTACAAATCCTTCATTCTTTAATGATTTAATTTCAAAATTACAAGTTTTAATAGAGCTGCTACAGCCTCAGATCTTTCCGAGATGATTCTTTGAAGAATTCAGAATTCATAATGAGCAATTTGAAGTACATATCACGCATAAGGAAATAAGCAAAAGTAAATAATCAAAAGAGAAAGAAAAACTAAGGCTTGGAGCAGGAGACCTTCAGGCTATCTGTCAACTGTCTGGCACGGGGAGTGGGGTGTAGCATTTCCTGACTACCTGAGCACAGACTCTGAGAGTAAATGAGGTTGCTTCCTGAAATGAGAGGCAACAATATAAAACTGAAAGTCAGACAGAGAAACAAGTGCACATGGTGAATGAGGCTGACGAGGAAGCAGCACAGAAACGTCTCAGGTAAAGAGCAAACTTAAATATGAGGAAACAACACATCTATCTATCAAACAAACTTCAATTTCAACACAAGAAAGTCACGATTAAGTATAGATTGTTTAAAAAAGAGACTTTCTTGACTGTTTTTTTCTCTCATTGCTGTGTGTGTCTCATGCAGCATGAGTCAGTGGAAGCAGGTTCAGCAGCTGGAGATCAGACTCCTGGAGCATGTGGATTATCTGTATGATGATAATTTCCCCATGGACATCCGACAGGGGCTGGCCGGCTGGATCGAGTCTCAGGATTGGTGAGTCCTGTTAATTTGATGTCCAAAACTCATCCAAAAAAATTCTGATCTTTATTATCTTAAATTTAAAAAAACAGGTGGTTTTCACTGGGGATTACAAGTTTACTTTACCTAAAAACATATTTCTAGTGAGTGTGGAGTAACAGAAGATATCTGAGGAAGATAACTGCATCAAATCCTTGAAGAAAAATATTATTTGTGCAACTGTCTGTATTGAGTGTTTTGCAGTTTTTGTGAACAGACTCTTTATTTTGAGGCTGAATGTTTTCATAAAGCAATGACTGAAGTGGGGAGTCCTGGTAGGTGTTGCAGACAAAATAACAAAACTTACGCCCACTGTCAAAACACTTTGTTGACAACAAAACATCAAAAACAGATTCACTTGTTATTTAGAATTAAATCATGGTGTTGATTGCTACACGAGTCATTCACAATATATTAAAAGCAGGACTACAATAAGGGTGTCTCACTAAAACAAACAGAGAGAGATCACCCGTCTCTGAAGTTCCCCTTACAGAAGGTTTTATTGTCTTTCAGCTCATTGATGTGGTTTGTTTGCCCAGAACTTTACTGTCATCAGCCTCACATCCTGCAGGATGTTCAATGATTTGAAAACCCACAACCTTTCCAGCAACACTCCTCAGGAGGAGAACTGTAGGTTCACCACGAGCAAGCATCCAGGTGTTGAAGAACCACATCATTTCACCTAAAAGCAGATTTAAGTGTGACGACTACAAATTAATTCTAATGTTGGTCTGGATGTGTAACCAATCAGTTTCTTGATGAATGTATTGACATTATGTTTTTAGCATAGACTGTATGTAGAAATGAATGTGGGTCAAGTGCAATACCACCATTGGCCACTAGAGGCTGGCTCCAAAAAAGGAGATATTAGGCTTCAAACAGAGGAAGATTTAGCTGCGTGGTTAGTTTGATTGACAAGTGTGATATCCAGTGAGAGTCTGTGTCACACATCAGGCAGTGTCCTCAGGTTCAAGGGTCACACCCGCCTCATCACTCCTCCCTTCAAATCTAAATATGGTCACTTCTGGCTCCAAAAGGATCAACATTCAACAACATTCAGATTCCAAACTCCTGCCAAACCAACGGGTGACGTCATGTTAGCTTTGTCAGTTCTGTTTGGTTTTTAGCTTGTTTTGTGCAACATTGTCCACTGTGTTATGTGCATATATTCATGTATGATCGCAGTCACACAAACATGGTCACAGGTGTGTATGAATCCTCCCTGCAAATATGACTGCAAGTGTTTCATTTATTTTTTCTGTCACATTCTTTTGATTTCTTTTGATAACAGCATCATGGTTGAGTGTTGAAACCTGCTTTATACAGACGACAGTTACATTAATGCATCGTTAGGATTTTCTAGTGGACTTTCTGTTTCAAAGGTAATGAATAAATAAGCAAAATTATTTTCACCAGGGTTTCTTTCTTTTTTGTCTTACGAGTTTAAAACTTTCTTCTTCATGTGGGAATCTTGGGTAATTGAATCTCCAACGTTGCATGCTGTGTGTTTTCAGGGACACGGCGGTTAATGACGAGTCGATGGCGGCGGTGCTGTTCACCAACCTGCTGTCCCAGTTGGAGAGGGCGCGTTCGCAGGAGCAAACATTCCTGCAAAGGCACAACATGAAAATCATACAACAGCAGCTGCAGGTGAGTCACCCTCCATTCATCCAGTCATGTCCTGGTTACATCATTTTAGGAGCAATATTATCATCAGGGTGTTTTTAACAGAGTTTAAACCAGAGGCTGTTTATACAAATGGACAAAGCAACTGGGGCTTAAAAATGAAGCCAATGCAGAGGTGCAAAAAAAAGTGCAATACCACTGATGACCACTAGATGTTGGCTCCAATTGACTTCAATTCAATTCGGGATTGAAACGTCAATTTTCAATCCTGAAATATTGATACTAGGCTTCAAAAAGAGGATGATTTAGGGGGCGTGGTTAGTTAGGGTCACTCCTCACTCCTCCCTTCATATCCAAATATGGTCACTTCTGGCCCCAAAAAAACAACATTCAAATGTCAAACTCAAAATGTGAGTCGCGTTATCTTTGTCCATGCTATATACACTCCATGTCTAAATCCTGCTTTTGTTGTTGACAAATATCATTACAGAGGTTTTATAAAAAATGTCATAAATAATGCAAAAATAACGACAGTAGAAAGAAGTCAAGTAAAAGGCACACTAACTGTTTCAGGTTGTGTTTACTGTGCAGCACAGTCAGGCAGATTGCAAGTATGTCAAACACTTTGGGGAAGAAAAGCCCCACAGCACCATGACTCATCTTCATGCACTGGACTCCCACATCTGTTGTGCACTTACACCCACTGTCTGCCATCAACACAGAAACAGGGGGGAAACAAAAACTTTTCACATTGGGAAAAAACCTCCAACTACAGACCGACTGCAGCAGTAACACTGAAAATATTTAGCTTTAGGAGAAGTGTTTTCAGTGTGTGGTGTATGTGTACTAGAGATGAAAAAAGGGGAAGTAAAATTGAGGAATTGCTTCATGCGTGTAGCTGGTTTCTATTTTTGCATTTGCATCACCTCCTACTATTTTCACCGTTAATGTCCAAAAAAGTAAAGACCTTCCGGATTTATTTTAAATATTATTAAACATTTATGGCTTTTAAAATCTCTAGGTTAATATCTTCTTCTCACTTAATCCTTGAGAAGGTAGAGTTTGGTGAGGAGCTGTACAGGATGTTGTGGTCTGGCATCTTGAGCCTCAGTGTGTATTGTACTCTGGTAAAAGACATTTACCTTCGCAGAACAAACCCCGTGAGGCTCATGCTGCTGTTTCCTGTGTGTCAGATCATGTGTGCACTATGTGTCAAAGTCAGTACTTCTCAGAGGAAGCAGGTACTCCTGTGTGGTAGTCAAGGGTGTTTGTGGCTTAGTTGTTGTTGTTGTTATGTATGAGTACATTCATGTCGGCAATAATATAACTCATAACACTCTGATTCTTTCACACCATCCAATCAGACTCTTTCTTTGGTGCATCATTATTTGACCTTCAGTGACCTTTGTGAGGAGTCTATGTGTCAGCACAGTGCAGTAAGAGATAAGCAGCGACCTCGAGAAAACAAACGCTCGAAAAAAGAGAAGTGAGGCAAATGCGTTTGGCAAATGCAAGAAACAATAACTCCAGCCAGCCTTGCGCCTGCCGGTGCATCGCCGCATTACTGTGATGGAAGTGTGTGTGTAGGTGTGTGTTGATGCTTCCGCAGCCATCGGTCTGGTAATGATGCTGCTGAAAACTTAGTCACACTCAAAGGCGACAGTGAAACTTTCCCTGCTCTCTCAGCACAACCTTTTCTAAGTGGGCTTTTTAACTCTTCATATGCAGAAGTGTGGCAGAGGGAAAGTTTGTGGACTTTTGCAGGTTGAATGTCCGAGGACCTGTGCACCCTGATGAGGTTAAATTTATGACATTTTGCAGATTTCTGGGTGAAGAGTTGCTACGATTGCATGATGGGAAATGTAGGAATCGGTATTTTTAAGACATGTCTGTTTTTAAAATTCATCAAAGTCAGACCAGCTTTATGGAAGTGCATTCATTAATTGTTGGTGTATCCATCTGACATTTTTAAAACCAATGAAAATGTCTCTCTGCTGCTGGCGATAACCATGAATGAAGATCACACTCCAAAGAAATCAATCTTTAATGGATTTTTAAAAGCAATCTTCCTTCTTTCAGCTTCCTCGAAGAAGCTGTAATTATTAGATGGTGCCACCTGCTTCCGTTTTAAATGAGTCATATCCTCGAAATGTTTTCCATGAAGACAAAGCTGGTTGTACTCCAAGTGTCTGTGCACACTTTCGATTACATTAACATCATCGCTGTGGCTTTAAGTCCTGTTAAACCTCATTCCTCTGTGATTAAAAAAACACTTCCAGTAAAACCTTACGTTGTTGCCTATTCTCTGTGAACGCTGTTTCCTCTTTGGCGGCTGCTTGTCAAGATAAACAGACGCTGGCATCTGAAGCATGTAGACAACCGTACATTGAGTAATAGTGAAACATCAATGAGAATTTTTATCGTCTTGAGTGTTTTTGTAACTTTATTCTGTGTGTGTGTTTGTGTGTGTGACCCCTCCATCACCACCAGATGAAATACAGCACCAACCCCGCCGTCATGGCCCGGGTGATCTCCAGCTGCCTGAGGGAGGAGCGGCGTATCCTCTCCAGCGCCTGCATGCAGGAACAGGTTTGTCACATCGTCTGCTTTGAAGGGAAAGTCCCTCCAGTTTCTTCTGGTAAATCAGAGCCGCTACCAGGAAGGCAGCGGTGTGTTACGCACACCCCCACACTGCCAACCGTTTCACCTCATTCCCAGCGAAACGTTGCTGGGGAACAAAAGACTATTACAGTAATTATCAAGGTGTTAACAATAACCATAAATAACATAATTGATTTTTAATCTGGTGCTGCTGCAAGAAGGATGTGAAACCGATAACATATTTATTCATTCAGATTTAGAAAGGTGCTGATTGTTAAACCACAGCGAGTTATCACCAAACCATGAGGCTTTCCTGGCATCTATCAGCTCATTGTTGTGGTTTTACCTGCTACAACTTTATTGTTTTGATTTACTGTCACTGCTCATTGTGGCCTTTATGGCAAACAGCTGGTTCAACCAAACAAAGAGCAATAAACTGTGAACTATGGAGGATTTCCTTTAGCAGCAGGTGAACCACAAACTGAGTCTGTTTTTACCCAGCTGAAGATTAAAGGGGGAAATTCAGTAACTTCTCCAGGTCTGAAGACAGGAGCTGCATGTGGCTGTTGTTTTGGAGCCAGATGACCATATTTGGACAAGAGGGCGGAGCTGGGGAGGAGTGCGGGGGTGGATCTTACTGCTCTTATGGCGCATTTACACTGGTACCTACTCGCTTCGCTTCGGTTTCGACGCATTTACACTGGCAAAAGAGTACCTGGAACTTGGTACCTGGTACAACTTTTCGTACCTCCTCTCCTGCGGTTCCAAAAAAAGTACCCGGTCAGGTCGGAGCAGGTACTAAAATCTTATTGGTCGGAATCGTCACTGCGTCGTTGCATCATCACTGTGCGGCACGTAATCTGTCCCCGCAAACACATGGGCATTTTTAAATCTTCGGCAAACCGTGCAGACGTTTGAAATAACAACAAGAAGAGAAATGGCAGCTGTTAGAAATCCTGCCCCATGGACTCAGGACAAGGTGCAAACGAAAGAATCGCATAAAAGATGACGTCACGAATGACGGCCAGCTACACGGAGGAGGGACGATCCTCGGCAACGTAAATGTAACCGAGGGGCTGATCCCGAGCCATCCGAGGCGAAGCAAAGTGAGTAGGTACCAGTGTAAATGTGCCATTAGTTTCCTGTGGTGGCACCAACCTGTCACTCCATGTATTTATTAGGTTGAACTGTGAGCCTTCATACAATTTCAGTATGTAAGATATATAAAAAAAATTACACTGGTACAGTTGTTATGAACAAAATCAACTACTTTTTTTGTACCAGACTGTAAAGTTTGAGCATTGTAACATGTTTGGGGAGTGACTCACTGTTGGAGCCAGAAATGTTGAAGTAAAGATTTATGAGAGTACAAAGACAATCAGCAGGTTAGAAACTTTTATCAGAAACACAATAATAAAACAGAAACAGTAACTACAAAGATTATTTCCTGCAGGGTCCACTGGAGAAATCTTTGCAGAACTCTGTGGCGTTAGAGCGACAGAAGAACATGGACAACCGAGTGGGGATCATCAGGAGCAGCGTGCAGGTATTAAAACACTCAGACCTTTGACAGAAGCTGAAAACAAAAACAAAGCTTTTCATTTTTAACAATGTCTTTTTGCAGCTGATGGACCAGGCTGTGAAATACATTGAAGACATGCAGGACGACTTTGATTTCCGCTACAAGACCCTCCAGTCACGAGGTGAGACTTGTTATAAGGTGTGATCAGAAGCTGTGAAAAAAAAAAAAAACATTGCTGATTTAAAAGTGTTATTTTTTTGTGAAAGAAGTGCACAGCGACATACAAAACATGGTCCAAATGATGTTTGTGGTTGTGTGTGTGTCAGAAGCATCAGATAGAAACTCTGAGAGCATGAAACACGAAGTAACGAAGCTGCAGGAAATGCTCAACAGGCTGGACTTTAAAAGGAAGGTACGCAGCGTGCAGAGCTCTGACATGTGAGAGGTCACACCTTCACACTGTACACACTAAGATTCATGCTAAACTTGAATTGTTTTTCACACCTTTGTTAGGAGATCCTGTCAAAGATGGACATTGTGATCAAAGAGATCGAGGACCTGACGACTTCTCAGCTCAACCCCGAGCTGCAGGACTGGAAGCGCAGACAGCAGATCGCCGCCATCGGTGGTCCGGTGCTCATGGGCCTGGATCAGCTGCAGAGCTGGTAATGGACGTTTGAAGTGATCACTACTGTGCAAGGACAGCAACAGGAAACACACAGTCTATTTAATAAACACAATATGCACATATGCTGTTAACAATGAGATGGTTTTGTATCTCAGGAGATGGAGTCACTGATACACTGTTGCACATAAAGTTCCTGAGTCTCAGTTACGCAGGTGAAATGAACTGATGCTATAACAACAGTTTGGTGCTGTATAAGGCAAGACATCTGCACATCCGTGTGCAATAAGTCCTTTTTCAGAGTCATTTTCAACCAAATTTGACACAGAAGCCAACACGGCTGATTTTCTATGAATATCATAGAGTATGATCTGTATAATCCTCAAAAAATCAACTTTATCTGTCAGGACTAAATGACATTATCACAATCATTTCATGAAAATATTGAATCAAAAATATTTGTTTCCAACCTTATGGGAAACAATGTATCCAACATGGCTGCCTACATACACACTGGACATGTAGCGTTAGTATTTATTATATTTTAACACATTTTATTTTCGATCATTTTGTTTTTTAAGGATTATTTTGTACGTTCTTGTTGAAAAGTCATGAATCACACTTTCACCACTTTGATAATCACTCATCGTGAAAGACACATTATCCCTAAAAGGGTACAAAACAAGAATAATCTCACATATATTTTTGTGTTCAGGCCTAAATGCTACAGATAACCCATAATTTAAAGGTGTGAATCTTATTTAATCAGTGTACACATTTTTTTTCTTGTATTAGAAAATGAACAGAAATAATTTACTGTGGAACAAAAGTTGATAAAGTAGCTAATTCATTGTTTATAAAGTGTTTTAAAAGTTGCCAGGAACAATTATTCTAAGGTGATGAAATTGTGTTAATTTAGCCGATACATCAGAAAACAGGAAGTAGTATTTTTGTGTACTTCCTCATTTAAGGGTTAAAGTGGGACTCCAGTCATTCAGTCGTTCAGTAACATTAGTGGACCCATAAAAGACAGAGTAGCAAAAAGAGGAGTGTCCAGAATCAAAGCTGATATCCTGATTTTTAATCTTTACTAAGCAACAGTGTGGTTTTATTTCACCCCCTGCCTGGTTAAAGCTCGACATCGTGCTCTTTCCCCAGGTTGACGACCAAATCAGTTTCCTTTACTTGTTATCAGCGACACATTTTCCACAAGTGACTCTGTAACCTGCTCAGTGTGTGGGTCGATGTCTACTGCTGTAAATGTACTAATAACTGAAGTCACTGGTGATTAAAATCAGCCAGTGAATACACAACTAAGGTACAGGAATAATTAGACATTTTGGGAAATCTGCTGACTCACTGTTATTATCATTCTGTTTGTGTGTGATTCACGACAGAGATACGTCTCAGCATTTCCACGTTAGAGGCCTAGTGTCACAGTATGTTGGGTAAAAGTTAAGTTAAGGCAGAATCAGGTCTTGACATCAGGCTCCATATTAGGAAGATTTAGAGGCGGGGTTAGTTTGATTGACAGCTCTGGTCTCCAGTTATTCACAGGTGGTTTGGAGGCTCATTCACCAGTAAACTCCAGTATCATACACACTGGGCAGCGTCCTTGGGTTCAAGGGTCAGACCCACCTCCTCCCTTCACATCCAAATATGGTCAATTCTGGTTAAAAGAAAAAACATTCAAATGGTAAACTCCTGGTTTCTGGTCCACAAACCAACAGGTGATGTAATGTTAGCTTGGTTTATTATTTATAAGCAGTCAGAGCTCCTCCCTCTTATCCAAATATGGTCACTTCTACTCCAAAAAATCCAAGATGGCGCCAACAAATCCACCTACAGTCTGTGGCCTGAGTAAAACCTTTTATTAAAAATAATTCTACATCCATGGTACAGCCTCACAGAGACACTGGCACTAGATAAATCCTGCATCACATGAACTGAGGATCCTGTTTGATATGAGCATGATTTCTTCCCTCCTCCCCTCTCAGGTTCACCCTGACAGCTCAGAGCCTGTTTCAGATCAAGCGTCAGCTGGACAAACTGGGGGAGCTGGTGGTGAAGGTCACCTACGAGAGCGACCCCATCCCGCTGCAAAAACCTCAGATGGAGGAGCGAGTGAAATACCTCATCTACCATCTCATCAAGAGGTACTGACACTACACACACAATCCAACACAACAACACTCTTTCTACTTCTTTTCTTCATATTTTGTCTACTTTGTTACTTTTTCTACTTCTATTTGTTCTATTTCTACTTTTTCTTCTTTGTTCTTTTGAAAATCTTGAACATTTTTGAGCAACTCTTGGGAAATGATTTCATATTATTTTCATTATGAATTATTATATAAGGTTATGATGACGTCTCCAGCAGTACAAACTGTTCATTATCAACTATTGTAGCTTTCTGATTATTAGGCCTCATGTCTATAGAGGTACACAGACTGTCCAAAGACTGAGAGCTCTGACATGTGTAAAGCAGTAACGTGACTTCCTCGTCTACTTTCAGCTCTGACATCACACCGACACAGAAAGGTGACAAACACGAGGCGAGCTCTGCTAACTGTGGTCTTAGCGCTTCCTCGCAGGAGCAAAGTGTCGGGTGAAATGAACGAGGGTGTAAATAATGAGGTGTGGTTTGTTCTCAGCTCGTTCGTGGTGGAGAAGCAGCCGTGCATGCCCACACATCCACAGAAACCCCTCATCATCAAGACTGGGGTGCAGTTCACCACCAAAGTCAGGTATCATCACATGACATCATTTATTTATTTAGCTGGGTTTGGCCTTTTAGTGGCAGCGGTGCTTTTATTTTCTGTCTGATTTCCCACAGACTCCTGGTCAAACTTCCAGAGGTGGACTATCAGCTGAAAGTGAAAACAACATTCGACAAGTATGATGTCAATTTTTTTTTCATTATATGAGAAATAAATATATCTGCAAAGTTGTCTGAGCTATGATGTATTTTTAAATATGTGTTTGTGCTTCTGCATCTTCAGGGACCTCCCTCCTGGCAGAGTGTGAGTAAAAATAATCTCAATTCAGGATGTTTGTGCTTCTACTTTGAATAAAAGCATTGTAGCATGAGTGTAATAGAGAACAAGAATAACCTTTAAATTTTGATCTCTTTGATAAATTTTTTTGTCAGTACTCTTACTGTAATTCAAAATTTACATCAGTATTCATTACATCACTATTACTTGGACTGAAACTGGAGTTTTATTTTGAAACTATGCATTTATTTTTAAAGATTCTGTGTGTTTGTGGCATCTAGAATAACACACATACACACTTATTAAATATGACACATCCATGAGTCCTTTTCTACTTTATTTTACCCTCTTTTTCTCCTCAGAAGTCGTCAGTTTTTCATCCTGACCAACAACACTAAAGTTATGGACATCGAGGACTACTCAAACGGCTGCCTCTCAGTGGAGTTCAGACACCTGGTAAGAAAAATTCACCATCTTCCTGGTTTTATTTATCATCTATTATATATTATTATTTATATTTAAGACGACTGAACCTGAGTTTGTGTGTTACAGCAGCTGAAAGAGAAGAAATACATCAACGGCACAAAGGGGAACGAGGTAAGAAATGAAGATGAACTTGAAGACGTGTTGGCCCAGTGTGAGCCTCAGATCCTCGGGTGGGGCTCAAATGAAAGCTGTTCAAGGCCTGACCAACCCACCCGGGGAGCTACACATGTGGAGACAGTGACATCTTTTATCCTCTGGTTACCGTGTGTTTTCCAGGGCCTGCTCTCTGTGACGGAGGAACTGCACTCCCTCAGTTTCGAGGCCTGCTTCACGGTGCAGGGCCTCACCATCGACCTGGAGGTCAGCAGCTGTGCACGTGTTACTGGATGTTTGGGTGTCGCTGCCGTTCGCTCACTGTTTGTGTTTTGTTTGTTTTCCAGACGTGTTCGCTGCCGCTTGTGGTGATTTCTAATGTGAGCCAGTTACCTGGAGGCTGGGCCTCCGTCATGTGGTACAACCTCCTGACTGACGAGCCCAGGGTGAGCTGACACACTGTGGTCCAACTTTGTTAAAGCCTTAAATGGACAAACACACATAAAGATTGTAGGAAACTGATTCATTGTTTTGTTAATATCTGTATTTTATAATTTCTTTTTTTATAGCTAATGTGCAAACTTTTAAAAGGGTTTATAAACAATTCATTAGCTTTCTTTCTTTCATGTTTCAACATGTACTAATTGTAATTAAATCAACACCCATGTTTTATCTTTCCATAATTCACACCTTTATATAATTGATTATCTGTGTCAGAGATTAGGCCAAAATCTATCAATCTATCTGTGAGTATATATGATTCAAAATATTAAAACAATAAAATAAAATCCTCCCAAAATATAATAAATAACAATAAGCACATGGCCTGTGTCTCTTTTTGCACAGTGGCCATTTTGGAAATTGATACAAGTTATCAATATATCTTTGGCGTGAAGTCACATGACCTGAATACCTGGTCATAATTTGAAGTGCACCTGCATCATATGACCTAATTCCTTTAGATACAGAAAACAATTAAAGGTAAAAAAAAGAAAAGAAGTGTTTTTAATATATTTGGCTGAACTTGATCTAATGCCGTAAACACACAGACAGTCAAAGGAAACTTGAAGATTTGAAATCATTTTATAATATTTCTAAAAGTTCTCACTTTAAAAACTGTTGTGGAGACAGAGGTGCTGATTCACCATTATCTTAATTTTCACAACCTTCATCACCCTCCTTTTCCTCCTTTTTTTTTCCAAAATAAGGAAATAAGGCTATATTTCTATACAGATACAAATACCATACTTGTACTTATTTTATTTTATTTTTGGTTGTACAAATTTCATTGCCCTCTGACCCTGTGTTTATGGAAAAAAAAATCCAACTTTTAATTTGACTTTTACTGTTCCCTGCAGAACCTGGCGTTCTTCGGGAACCCCCCTCGGGCCAACTGGAGCCAGCTCTCTGAGGTCCTCAGCTGGCAGTTCTCCACCTTCGCCGGTCGAGGCCTGAACAAAGAGCAGCTCACCATGCTGGGGGAAAAGCTGTTTGGTGCGTCTGACATTTAGTTTTTTCAAGAACACAGATTTCACAGTGAAGAAAATAATTTAAAAAGCCTCTTTGATCTTCCATTAAAATACTTTGTGAACCTCTAAAGGATGTACTGATGTCTGATGACTTCTTCAACAGGCAGCTACTTTACCACAGTCATTTATATTGGTTGTGTTCTTGTGGGTGTCTCTGCAGGTCAGCATCCCTCCTGCAGTGACTATCAAGTGTCCTGGTCCAAGTTCTCCAAGGTAAATAACACGATACAGCACCATGTGGTCTCACATCCATCTGGGGGCCTGAGAAACCATGCTCCACATCCTCTGCTGTGTTGTCACATCCTCAGCTGCATTTTAATGTCAAATAAATGATCTTATCTCCTCCTGTGTGTCCTCCATTCATCCAGGAGAATATTCCAGGAAAGCCTTTTAGCTTCTGGATGTGGCTGGACTCCATCCTGGAGCTCATCAAGAAGCATCTGCTGCCCGTGTGGAACGAGAAGTAGGTCACTTCCTGTTCTGAGTGATGATAGAAATAATGAGGGCATGGCTTTCTGGTGAAGCATCATGACACGAAAAAGAGTTTATAAGCTTTATAAAAATTTAACATTTAGAAAATGTTGAATTGTTTTAACCCAGAACTGGGAAAATAAAAGACTAACTACAAGCTGTAGTTAATACGATGGGTTGTTTTACCCCAACATTTTTTTTCATTTAACACAACATTTTGTAGTAGTGTTTAGGTAAGAACAACAAAATGATTGGTAAAAATAATTAAATATTGGGTAAAAATGACAAAATACTGAGTGAAGACAAATTTTGGGTGAAAAACCAACAAAATTTGGGGTAAAAACCAATTTTGGGGTAAAAATAAAACAAAAGAATTGCATAAAAACAAAGAAATATTGAGTAAAATCAATAAAATGTTGGGTAAAAACAACTAAATACAGGTTAAAACTACCAAATGTCAACACAATCAATATTGACCCAGTTCTGGGTGAAAACAACAATTTTAGTGTGTAATAGAACCTAATACTTTATTAGTTATAAGCCATTTAAATAGCATCTAAAAAGACAATCAGTGTCTCAATAGGGGATTTTTTCACAAACTGGCAACCCAAAAAATCTATAATTAAACTGTTGCAGTTCAAATGCAGCTTCCCAGCTAATTCCAGCTTCCTGTAATTAACTTAGATTTTTCCTTCTTTGTTGTATGAACCACATTTTTAAGGGAAGTGTAAAAACAATAAAGCCGCACAACAACCACAAAATGAGACAAAGGATGTTACTGTGTAGCTAGAGTGTTAATATGTAAAAGAGAAGTATGAAATCACATGTTTTCCTCTTCTTCCTCGCCACCTGTGCAGTTACATCATGGGTTTTGTGAGTAAAGAGATGGAGCGAGCTTTGCTGAAGGACAGAGAGCCGGGGACCTTCCTGCTTCGCTTCAGTGAGAGTCACCTGGGAGGGATCACCTTCACCTGGGTGGAGCACAACGACAACGGTGAGGCCTCATCCAAATCCAGCCCCCAGACCACAACACCTTCACCCTGGGACTCATCATACACGCTACTTGTCCAACAGGTGACGTGAAGTTCAACTCAGTGGAGCCGTACACTAAAAGCCGACTCAGCGCTCTCCCGTTTGCTGACATCATTCGAGACTACAAAGTGATCTCCGAGGGGGTCGTCCCCGAAAACCCTCTCAAGTTCCTGTACCCCGACATCCCCAAAGATGATGCGTTCGGGCGGCTTTACAACAGCCAGCCCAGCAAAGGCAAGAGGAAAAACCTGTGTCCATTCAGGATTCATGTTTGTTATAGAATATTTATATTTATATTGAATTACTCTTGGGTTATATCAATAATGTCTCTCTGCTAAATTTACAGTCTACCCATACATATCATCCATGCTGATCCCCATCTCAGAACTTCGGTGAGTTCTTCATGGTTTATGTTTAATTATCACACAGTAAAAAATGTTGAACTGGGTCCATCTTGGACTAACTCATTGCTGGGTTAATTTAACTCAATAAGACTGGTTGTTTTTGTCCAATGGGTGAAAATACTGATTAAAAACAGAAAAATACTGAATAAAAATAAGCACATATTGTGTAAAATAATGATAATGATTAAAAAATGATGGATAAAACAAACAAAATTTGGGGTAAATACAAACTTCTGCATAAAAAGCAACACAATTTGGGGTAAAAAAAATACTAAGAGAAAATAAGCGAATGTTGACTAAAAAAACAATAAAATATTGGATTGAAAAAATGGGTAAATACAAATGTTGGGGTAAAAACAACAAAGTTTTGCATAAAAACAACAAAAAATTTGAGTAGAAACAATAAAATGTTGGATAAAAACAGCCCATCTCCCTGGGTTAAATTAATCCAGCATTAAGTTCTGGATTAAACAACATATTTTAATCTGCACAAGATTTCTATTTACAATCACACATTTTTACCTGTGATCAAACCTTGATAATAGATGTTAAACAAACATCATGATTAAACCTGAAAGTCCTTCTTTCCATTGTTGATTAGAGGCACTTTCATTATTTCTAACCTGTATTATGTGACTGTTATGTCTCTTCCAGCTCTAATGCAAACACCACGTCACCTTCCTGTCAGTCTCCTGAGCCCCCGATGACGCCCGGGGAGTTTGACCTGATCAGTGACCACCTGTGCTTCGACATCGACACCGTAAGTCTGCACGCATCAGTGTGAACGGTGTTTAACGGTGTTTCGTTTTGATGAAAGAGACCCACAAACAGAGGGTTTTAACCCACTAACAAATATTACATCGATATCAAAGCCTCGTACCTCCTCTGCATTAACCACCAGCTCCATGCTGTGTTACTGTACAAATATGGAACAACTTTCAGATTTCAGCACAATAGTGTGGTTAGACACACATAAATACTTTCAGGCATTGAAGAGCAAAAGTTTAAATAATGATACACACCATAAAACACACAGAAAGTAACAAAACAAAGCAATAATCACTGCTATCAATCAATGTAGATTTGACCCTTGGACCTGGAAGCAGTTATGCAATCTGCACCAACAGACCTACTGTAGATATAATGTGATCAAGCAGAGGTTAAACTGAGGTCTAACTAACTAATAACTAGATAAATAAATAAATAAGTATGTAAGTAAATAAATTAGTACATAAGTAAGTAAGTAAATAAATACATAAGAAGGTTAGTAAGTAAATAAGTAAGTAATCACACAAGTAAATAAGTAAATTGGTCAGTCAATAAATAAGTAAATTAGTAAAAAAAAAGTCAGTAAGTAATTAAGTAAGTCAGTCAGTCAGTCAGTCAGTCAGTCAGTAAACAAATCAGTAAGTAAATTAGTAAGTAAATATGAGGGGATGACGATGGGTAAGCAATACAAAGAATACTCAGAGATGGAGTAACTAATGTCTATTTATGGGATATCATAACAATAATTTTTTTTTACTGTGTATTCTCTCAAAACGAGCGCCCAATCTGAGCTCAGTTTTCCTCCAGAATAGTGAGTCCCTGGTGGGACTGAGGATCCTCCTGATGCTACATTTCTAACTTTGTTCTGTTTTCTGCTTCACAGATGAGTTCTCCATACTCAGAGTAAACCAAGATGAAGCAGTTTCCAAACAATGTTTCTCTGCTCCACATCAACAGCAGAGTCAGCTGTGTTTGCAGAGGTTACTTGTGCCATTGTTTTTGTTTGTGTGTGTGTTGTGAACGTATTTCAATCACTGTTCTTGAAAGTAATTTTGATGTCAGTCTGTTTGCATTGTTGATTTTGAGTCATTTATATTTCAACTATTACCTGATTGTCTCTGTAAGGTGTGAACTGTAAATATGACCGTGATTGTAATGCACCCTATAGACATGAGTTTGATACTACTGCACTGTCTCTTTCACCTGATTGTCACAGGAAACAATTTTAAGTTGCATGGTCCATGTTTTTTACCCAGCCTGTTACGCAGAAATTAAAGGTTAGCTCGCGTGCCATCTATCGGCCACGAGAAGGTACATCAATGTATGGGTGTTAAGAGCTTTTGTTTTGAAAATAACCGGAAATTTAGTGTGATGAACTGCTGCTGTTTGATACCCAGCCCTGCAGAATTTGCCGGGAGTCACGTGATTCTCAGTGAGCGTTTACGTCATGTATCTACCAAGGAAATAAGAGTTGCTTTTATGTGGTTGGCAACACAGTAACAACTTTTGCAAACATTGCACCTTTTTCCTGTTTCACACACAACCTGGCCCCACCTCATCTGTGAATAACAAGACAGATAGTTTACATTTTAAGATCACAGGAAAAATATTGGGTTGTTTTAACTCAGAACTGGGTCAATATTGGACAAACTACATGCTGAAATACTGAACAAGCAAAAATCAGGCAAAATAATAACAATATTTTGCGTCAAAACATGTTGTCAGTATTCATCCATCTCTTAAATACAGAAAATGCATATTCCACACACTTACACTGTTCCCACTGTGAACCTGTTAGCAAGCAGCTATTTGCAGCAGATACATAAAAAACATCTACAACTATTTTTTTTCTGGTGAGCTGGTTTGCTCTTATTTTAATGTTTGTTTTGGTCTAACTCACAGGACAAACGTGATGCACAAGCATGAAAATCTTCTCCCAGTGTCTCAGTTCCCATTGGTGGCTCAGCATAGACAATATTTAGGAGATCTGTTGTTATATGTGTGGTAAACCAGCAGTTACACCATGCAACAAAATAGTTACCAGTCCTCCTTCCACCAATCAGAATAAAAGAAGAGCAGGACCATTTACAAGTATGCAGACTATATGCTGCATTGTGTAGTATGGGAAGAAGCCACATAACGTGCAGCACTAACTGTAATGCTGCTGTCCTAATGATTAATATTATTTATTACAGCCGTGCTCTTTCCTGTTTGATATGTTAATATGTCTGTGGTACTTTAACTCATAAGAAGATATCATGACACAGGAGTCACGAGCCTTTTAAATGTTGCAGTCTGCACTGGGGCCAGTTTGATCATGGTTTGTGTGTCTGCACCTGGAGAAACTTTGTTAAGATTTTCTGGACTGACTGACTGTGTCTTAAAATAATGTCAGGCTGTGATTCGTCTTTTCTTTGTTTAATGATTACCTCTATAATAGCAATTGCTGCATCAAGGTGTTACACCAACTCCACCTCGACACAATCTAACTAATGATCTCATTAAAAAGGTGACGTTGCTCACTTGTTAAGTGAAGCTGAACCTCAAGGAACAAAACTAAAAATGTAAGAAAAATCATCATTTTCATTAAATTCTCAGTCAATAAATCTTTTTCCACAAGACATTCGGATTTCATTGGATAAACTCTTCTTCTCAGTGATCTGGTGGTGCATCTGAAAATCATTTCATCATTGAGGAGACATTAGGCTGAGAGAAGGGGAGGAGTTAGGGGCGGGGTTATTTTGATTGACAGGTCTGATCTCTGGTGATTTACAGGTGGTAACATATAGGTAGCATATGTTAAGTATATGTTACATGATGTTACATATACAATAATGATGATGCTAATAAAATATATTCATTTATGTTTCAAGAAACTCAGACGCTGTAAAAGTACTTACACTGTAAGTTAAAAAAAATACATAATAAAAACACAATACATAAGTTAAATCATATTAGAAGGTAAGCAGGTAGAGCAAAATAGATTTACCACTGTAATTTAAAGCAGATCTGAAGAAATATGTTTGCAGATAAGATCCTATGTGTTCAATGTGGTCGATTAGCTCTGTTTTATACCCTTGTAATTTTCCTTTAAGGAGAAGTGAATCTGGATTGTTATGGCTTCAGGCAGTTAGGCAGAAAAACAAATGTATTTTTAATTTAATTTAATTTAATTTAATTTAATTTAATTTAATTTAATTTAATTTAATTTAATTTAATTTAATTTAATTTTTACTGTGTGAGGTAGTGTTAAAGTTGCCTTTAGTTTGAAAGAGGAAATCGAAAGTTAAAGTGTGAAGCCGGATGTGAACTTGACGCAGCTCAGTCAGAGCATTTCTCGGGAATCACACGGTGCAT
>OOFC01049215.1:1316-19533 GCA_900323345.1 Pseudochromis fuscus | reverse complement strand
TCCTGCCGATTTGCGCATGTGCGACAGTAACTCCCTGGGAATGTAGTGGAGTCCAAAGTACACTATTTGCCTTTGAAATGTAGCGGAGTGAAAGTAAAAGTTTCCAAAAAAACAAATACTCAAGTAAAGTACAGATACTGAAAAAATGGACTTAAGTACAGTACTCAAGTACCGTTACTGTCCACCACTGACTTTATATAGTGTGTGTAAGTCTGATAAAACTGTAGTGAATTGTGTTTGTTGGAAGAAGTTTTTTCTCCTCAGTTCTTACTGTGTTTTTAATGTAAGGGAATATAAAATACTCCACATCAAAGTATCTTTAATCTTTTGAGCAGTTCATGGATGACAGCAGCTTAGGGTTCACAGGAAAGAAAATTAGTTGCAAAATTTTAATGCATATCCTGATTAAGATATCAGCAGGTTTTTTTTGTCCGTATGTTTGATACAATCCACAGAGTTTCACTTAAAACCCTGCTAAATATGAGCCTGACAGAGATGATTATTTTTAGTGCTTAGTGTAGCATTCAGTTTTTTCACTCACCATGTTGTTGTATTTTGTTGTTGATGAGGTGTTAATAACAAGACACAAAAGTTAAATTAACATAATTTTTGGGGGATGGTTGATGAATGGGTCGGGGAATGATGAGGGGGTGTTTTGGGCCCATACAAGGAAGCAGGTGAAATGAACTAAAAAGACTTGAATTAACCAAACTTAGAAAAGCTGGAGTGCTGCAGAGAACCACAGTGGTTGCTGTCAGGAGCCGTGCAGAGGCTGTGGTCCTGCGTCATATCATCCTGTCTGTTTCTTCTCTCCTCAGGTTCTTAGCAAACCTCCCTGCCTTCAAGAACCAGCTCAATGTTCAACCTGTGTTTGACAAGTAAGTCGAAGGAAAACTCTGACTTTTTTTAACCTCAGCAGAGTTGGTTTAATTCTCCTAAATCCTCCTTTCGTGTCTTTATTCAAAATAAGGGATGTTGAAGAAGTCAGGACAATCAATGGGTAGGTTCTCTGAAATGGGATTCATCGTTCATTTATATTAACGCAGATGGAGACATATTTATTGTTGTTGTTTGTTGTAGGTTCCGTCACTTCGAGTTCGGCAGCGGCGACGGGAAGGTGATGGACGTGGACACGCTGGGCGGTGGTTTGACGGCAGAATTTGGACACATGGTGAGAAAGTCCACTAATGAACCAATGCTTTGTTGTTGTCATTGAAAGGATTTGATTGATTTGTGAACAGAGCCAAATAAATATAGTATCAATTTATATGTTCTTATCAAAACTGTTTTTTTGTTTTTTTTCAGTCACTCAAGGAAAAAGGAAAAAGTGAGGTAAGAGAAGAGTTTTATTTCAGATTAACTATTATTAGCTGGATATTTGGTCAAAAGCTGATTAACTGTAGCTCTGGTAGATGCATTTTTTTTTTTTTACCATTTACAAAATATGTTAAAAGGTTAGAGGCTCGTGGTCTTTCTTTACATTTCACCTTTCTTTGCAATTCATTCCAGCAGCTTTGGATCCAAATGCAAATATAGATATATTTAGTTTTTGCACATAAATAAATAATGAAAACTAAAATCCAGATAACAACTAGAAAGCACTTGGAGCAAGAGAGCGAACTGAGCTGTACTGAGTCTGTAAACTGAGCAGCGTTGCCCTCTTGTGAAACAGCAGCTTTTATTTTGTTGTCTTTAGCCACAATTATGTTGTTTTTATCAAACATTTTGTTGTTTTTACCTGACATTTTGCAACATTTTATTGTTTTTACACCCAACTTACTGGGTTAAAGTAACTCAATCAATCAATCAATCAACTTTAATTATAAAGCACTTTAACATCAGCCACAGCTGAAACAAAGTGCTGTACATCAAAGCAAACAAAATCAAGCAGTGATGCAGCACATAAATAAATCAAATTAACTTAAAAAAAAAAACAAGTTTACATGAGTTTAAGGGATAAAATGATCACATAATAAAATGATACAATCAATAAAATCAACTCCACACAATAAAAGAATAAAAGCAAATAAAATCAATAAATAAAATCACAGGTTGAAAGTGTAGGAATAAAAAGGATGAAGGATGAAGTTGGTCCAATATTTACCACCCCAGCAGTTTTTTCGACTGTAATGTTGCTGATAGACAAATAGACAGATGTGCAGACAAACAAACCAACAAGGGTGAAAACACAACCTCCTTGGTGGAGGTGATGAACTATAACACTGACACAGTGTTAATGACCTCTGCACCTCTGGCCATGTTCTACCTGAAGCTACCAAACCATGAACAACACCAGCACGTCTCCTTGTTTTCTTTCTTCACTGCTTGTTCTTATGCTAAATAATGAGCATGATTCTGTACATGCTGATTGATTGATTGATTGTTTGGCGAGTGTTTGACAATCACAGATTCCTCTTCTTCATCTTCCTGCTGCTACTTTTCCATGTCATGGCGACTGACACAGCTTCACCGCTACTAAAAGTTTCTCTTTTTCCACATTATTTCTAAGAGCTTTTATGATTATACAAGTTTTTTTTTTTTTTTTGATCATCAGACAGACACTCAGACTCGTCTGGGAGTCACTGAAGAGCTCCACGTAATTAAGTTTGTGACGGTGTTTCGCCACGCTGGACTGGAGTGTAACATCGAGGTGAGTGGCAGAAACCTCTGCAGCTCAACTTACATTTCCTTGGAAAAAAGGCAGTTTACTGACTGGTCTCCTCCTCTGTTGGTGTTGGTCCAGGCCAGCTCCCTGCCTCTGGTGGTCATCACCAGTAGCAGTCAGTTCTCCGCCGCCTGGTCCTCCATCATCTGGTGGCTCACGCTGTCCACCAGCGAGCCCAGGGTAAGGCCAGAACACCCCCTCCTCTGTCAGGACAGATCACATTGCAGAGGTCATTTTGCAGGAGGATCTGTGTTAAATCTCGCTGACTTTGCTCTGTAGAGTCTGTCGCTGTTCATCAACCCTCCTCCGCTCACCTGGACGCAGCTGTCACAGATGCTGAGCTGGCAGTTTTTGTCTGTCGGCCAACGAGGGCTCGATGAAAACCAGCTCGCTGCGCTAAAAGAAAAATTTGTGGGTGAGTATTTGGCTGCGTGGAGGAGTCTCCATTTAACTAATATTATTTTCATTTAAAATCTGTCAAAAACACTGATGTAGTTTACAGAGGGTTATACACTGGGTTGTGTGTTGCTGAGCACTGGGGGAAAATACTCTCATTTATTTTAATTGTTGTTTTCCTCACAGATGATCCTGATGATCTTGTGCACTGGAGCAGATTCTCCAAGGTAAGACAGATGTCCAGTACTCTGTGTGGACATGTGAGACAGATGTCCAGTACTCTGTGTGGACATGTAAGACAGATGTCCAGTACTCTGTGTGGACATGTAAGACAGATGTCCAGTACTCTGTGTGGACATGTAAGACAGATGTCCAGTAGTCTCTGTGTGGACATGTAAGACAGATGTCCAGTACTCTCAGTGTGGACATGTAAGACAGATGTCCAGTACTCTGTGTGGACATGTGAGACAGATGTCCAGTAGTCTCTGTGTGGACATGTGAGACAGATGTCCAGTACTCTCAGTGTGGACATGTAAGACAGATGTCCAGTACTCTGTGTGGACATGTAAGACAGATGTCCAGTACTCTCAGTGTGGACATGTAAGACAGATGTCCAGTACTCTCAGTGTGGACATGTAAGACAGATGTCCAGTACTCTCAGTGTGGACATGTAAGACAGATGTCCAGTACTCTCAGTGTGGACATGTAAGACAGATGTCCAGTACTCTCAGTGTGGACATGTCCAGTCTGTTCTGAACCTGCTGCTGTCTCTCTTGTCCTCCAGATCGAGTGGGTTTGGATCGATGGAATCTTGGATTTGATCAAAAAACACTTGGTGGATTTTTGGCGTGAAGGGTAAACAACCCCACAACACTACAGCAGTGGTTTACTGTTGCTTTTTGTGTTATATTGACAATGATTTAACAATAATTATGAGACAGTTGAGGAGGGGGTAACTAAACTGTCCTTGTCTGGATGTGGACTTCAGGTACATCATGGGCTTCATGAGCAGGGACAGAACACGCCTGTTGTTGCAGACCAAACAGACCGGGACCTTTGTGCTGCGCTTCAGCGAGAGCAACAAAGATGGAGCCATCACCTTCAGCTGGGTTGACCACTCCAACGGCGGTATGTATAGACTGTAAATAAAAAATGGACGAAGCCCATGTGGCTTCACCTGCTGGTTTGTGGACTTTGTCTCTCTTTTGAAGCCAGGAGTTTGGTATTTAGAGCCAGAAGCGACCATATTTGGATTTGAAGCCAGGAGTGAGGAGGCGGGTCTGACTCACATGGACACAAGGACACTGTCCAATGTGTATGAGACTGGAGTTCACCAATCAATGAGCCTCCAGACTATAGCATCTGTACAGCTGGATTATGTCTTGGTGTGCAAAAAACTAAATATGATATTTATTATGTAGATCCAAGAGATCGTCCCAAAGCTGCTGGAATTTAGTGGTACCATCTTGTGGCCATCAGCAGTATTGCACTTATTTGCACTGCCATATTGGCTTCATGTTTGAGACCCCAGGGCTACATCCATTTTTTTATTCAATCTGTGGTTTTGGGGCAAAATCTGAAACCTTCTTAAAGGGCCAGTGTGTAGGAATTAGCAGCATCTAGTGGTGAAATTCCAGATTGCAACTCTTCTCAGTCATTACTTATTGTGTGTGTGTGGTTCTCCTGTAGGGGCCAAAGTGCATGCAGTGGAGCCCTACACAAAGAAAGAGCTGGAGTCCATAACTCTGCCCGACATCATTTACCACTACAGCCTGACCACCCAGAGGGAGTCCAGCAATCCTCTGGTCTACCTGTACCCAGACATCCACAAAGACACGGCCTTCGGACGCTATTACAAACCCTCCGGTGAGGAGGAGGAGGCACTGTGACTTTGTTCAGCAGATGTATAAATGAGGATTTACTCTGAGATCAGTGCGAATGATCCTCAATCTTTGTGAAATTTTCAACTTTTCTACTTTTCAACCTTCTCTACCTTTTCTACCCCTATTCAGAATTTTCTATTTGTACAGTTTTATTTTTTTTAGCTTTTTTTTTTTTTTTACTTTTATTCTGCTTGGACTGTTTCTATGTTTCTATTTTTCTACCTTTTCTGTTATTTTTAGCTTTTTGACTGTTTCTACTTTATACTCCTTTCTACTTGTTTTCTTATAATATTTATACTTTCTTCCTTTTCTACTTTTCTTCCGTCTGTACTTGTTTTATCTCTTCTACATTTACTTTTTCTATTTTTCTGTTTTCTACTTCCACCATTTCTACTTTTATGTTGTTTCTACTATTTCTACTTTGCTGTTTTTCTGCTTCGTCTACTTTTGTTTTTACTTTATCCTCTTTTTCACAGTTTTTATTGAACATTTTTAAGTCATTCTTTGACAATTAATTTCAGCTTTCAGCATCACCCGCACTTTCTTCAGGAATTGTATTTTCCAGTTGTTTAATTATTCTTGTGGAAACCAGTGAATATCTGCTAACACTGTGCTGATGACCTCTGTAAATCAGCTGGTGTCACTGTGTTCTGCGTAATGACCTCTGACCTCTGTTCACAGACGTATCCACACCCACGGATGTCGACGGATACGTTAACAGAAAACCAGCCTCTGTATCAGTGTAAGTGGGACAACAGTGCATCACCCATGGTGTGTTGATGCTGCACAGTAGAAACAGGCCTCAGTTCTGTTTATTTTTCCACAGTAATCCGTCTCCACCCAGAGAGATGCACATGATGGATGTCGACCCCGACATGGGAACAACGGTAGGTTTGAAAATTGATTAAATAAACCACAATTAGTCCTCATAACAGAAATATATCTGAGAGATTATTCTTGTTTTATTTCCTTTCATGGTCAGTGTGTCCGATTATCAAAGTGGTGAAACTGTTACTCATTACTTTTCCTTAGAGTATAATAAATACCAACGCCCAGTGTCTCTGTAGGCAGCCATGTTGGATTTTGGTACTTATACACCTGCATCAAATGACTGCACCCCGCGAGATACACAAACCCTCACCAGATACACCAGATAAAACCACAACGAGCTGAAAGATGCTAAAAGGAAATATTATTTCACTGGTTAAAGGTTTTACTTTCCTTCCTGTCATGAAGTCACTTTTCTGCTTTTTGTTTCCCTGTAGACGAAGACTGATCAGCTGCTGGACGATCTCCTCGGTGAAGTACTGGACCCACCTGGATCTGATGTCCTCTGGACGTCCTACCTGGAGCCCTCTGACTTCCATCCACTGTCGCCCCAGTTCAGCTTCACTGATGATTTCCTCCCAGATGGCTTCTCCACTGGGCTGGAATATTGAATCAGGAAGTCATCAGAATGAGTTTATTCAGGTACAGGATTTGTGTTGTGGTGCTCACCTACTCCAAAAATTAAACCGTCATCACTGTGTTGGAGAATTATTTTGTGCAGTATTTGAGCGTATGAAGAATAAGTAGAGATGATTCGATTTGGTGGAATTTTGTTGAATACTGCAAACGAACAAGCAATGTTATAGATCTGAAACTGCTGGTTTTCTACTGTACTGTATTTACCCAACACTGTGCAATTGACATTATTGTTGATGTTTACTTGTATATAATAAAATATTCATATTTTAATGTATTCGAGTGCCAAGAGTATGATGTTTGATCAGTATCTGTGGGTGGAAAACATTTAAAAAATAAAAAAAGCAACATAAAAAAGTCTGTTTTAAACATAGACTGAAACATAGGAATGATGCAAGCAACCAGGACTCAACCATCAGGCCAATGGAGAAGAGCAATAAAGTGCAATACTCCCAATGGCCACTAGATGCTGGTTCCAAAAAACTGACTTCAATTCAAAAAGCCTCATTTTCAATCCTGAAATATTCAGTCAATATATTTTTTCCATAAATCATTCTGATGACATTAGTTAAAGTCAGTTGTGATTCATGAGCTGATGGTTCATTTGAAAATCATTTGTTGTTTTAAACGTTGCACTTGGCTTCACTTCTGAGGCCTGTTACAGTCACCAGATCTCAACCTAGCTGAAGCTCTATGGAGGATTTTGGGCTGGTGCTCTCCACCACCACCAGGACAACAGCTGAGGGAAAACCTTTATTTATAATAGTGTTCTGCCTCTTCAGTAAACTTCCACAGACTTGGAAAATCAGAACCAAAGTGGTTAAAAACTGGTCTGTCGGTTCAGCACCTTACTGGGACACTTCATGTTGGTTTTTCCTTTAATCTGTCACCCAGTTGTATGTATATGTTTTTATTCCAGCTCTTTATGTTCTAGTTTTTACACAAATACAGTGATACAAACAAGACAATAAAAACAGTCACATGAAATATTTATATTATAATTCTATATTAAAGTCTATGTGTAAATACATTTTGCGTGGTTAGGATAATCGCATATAATATTAATTTATATATTAATTTATATTAATATATTTATATATGTAAATTTAATTTCACTGGAGAAAATGTAAAAAAAAAATAAATCAATGTTTACATTCATCCATCCTTATTTGGGAAAAATTAAGAAGTCAGATTAGATTATCAACTTACTCATGAACATTATCAATGTCACATTATCAACATTCCTATTGGAAAGCACACACACAGATATGTAACTATGGTGACCACAAAAACAACAATCTGCTTTTATCTCAAATGCAACAACTTACACAATCTTATATCTTTAGGTAGATTTCATATTTCTAAAAAGTCTCTGTAAAATAAATACATACTGTTTCTATTGCCACTGGAAAAATACATTCAGAATACAATCTTTCTGCGACTTTGGAGGAGATGCAGAGCCCGGCGACCGTCAGGAGAACGATGCGACAACAGAGGGAATCAAACCGGCTGCAGCAGAGACACATCATACGATTTTCACCAGAGTTTTCACACACCGCACGACCGCACAACACTAATACAGGGATGGTGAAATGTTACCGGGAGGATAAACAGACTGGAACTAAACTAACACACTGATACAATCTATATCCTAAGAATGTGATTTACAGTACAGACTGATTACATGAGTGATATACTGTAAACATTGCATTATAGATATGTGAGATATTGTATCGTGTGTTTAAACAGTACTGATAGATCACACGTGCGAGGCCACACACACGCGCACACACACACACACATATTATGATGGAGGCAGGGAAGAGATCAGAGCATCGATTTACAGCTGGAGAAGATGGTGGATGCAGGAGAGACGGACGATGGTCCTCACACGTCAGAAGCCTGTTAAACAAAGTGAACCCACTGCAGGTCTACAGCAGACTGTCCAGGCTCTTCTCTGCAATCTCCTTGCTTTCAGAGGCAGTGGGCGGGCTGAATTTGTTGTGGTAGTGCTGCAGGATGGTGACGACCTCGGCGTGGCCGAAGAGCATCGCCTCGTCCATTGGCGTGTTCCCCCACCTGCACAAAGACAGCCAAGCTGGAGCAGGAAGCACTCGTGGAGACATACAGGCTAAATAGTTTGCACCGCCTGTTCTAGACTTCACCTCATTTATGCATTTTCATGACGGGAGGTAATATCATTTAAAGTCATTATGGAGGACACAATCTGTCCCCTCTTCATTGTTATGTAAATGGTTCAAAGTCCTGAGGAGGACAACAGAACATCCTGTTTCCTTCTTTCAGAGGACCTAAGGAATGTTCCCTGAGGGTTCCTTCAAGGTCATGCTTGAACCTTCAAGTGACTATACAGCACATTCCTTAAAAGTTCATTGAAGGTAGTGTAATGTATAAACCACCAGATGATCTTCTGGGAACCTTCAGGGAATGTATCCTGATGGTACCTTCAAGGTGAAAACTTCAGATAGCTTTCAAGGGGCCTACTGTGCAGAACATTGTCTAAAGGTCCCCTAAAAGTTTCCTAAAGGTGATTTAAAAATCTTCAGTGGATCTTCTGGGAACCTTCAGAGAATGTACCCTGAAGGCTCCTTGAAGGCCTTATCTTAAACAATCAATCAGGGAACCTTCAAAGGACCTTTAGGGGACATTCCTTGAAGGTTCCCTGAAGGCTGTATTAAGAAACTTTCAAAGGACCTTCAGGGAACCTTGAGGGAATGTTCCCCAAAGGTTCCTGAAGGGTACACCTTCAGGAACCTTTGAGGGACCTATGTAGAATGTTGCCATAAAGGTCCCTTAAATGTTCCCTTAAAGTCATTTCATTAGGTAACATTCAGGGAACATTCCCTAAAGGTAATTTTGAAATCCTCAGAGATCTTCTGGGAACCTTAAGGTAATGTTGCCTCAATGTTCCTTGAAGGTTGTAGTTGAAGCTACAGGGAACTTCAGGGGACTGTTTGGGTACGCTGCCGAAAGGTTCCTCAAATGTTTCCCGAAAGACATTTTTGAAACCTTCACAGTACAATTAGGGAACCTTTACGAAGTGTTTGCTGATAATTTCGGAGTACCTGCTACAGGTAGTGAGTTCTAACAGTGTAAAAATCCTGAACATAATCATGTGGTGTTTTCTGTTCACTACTGCAGAGAATATGAGGTTCCTGCTCAAAGACTTGAACACAAAGTGACATCATCCTTGGATAGATTCAAAATATTCTGCTAAATAAAGAAAACTATTGATTGTCGAGGCATCCAGACACTGAGAAAGATGCCGTGACCACCTGGACTCACCTGTCTCTGGGCTCTGGATTCACCTTGCAGGCCTCCAGCAGAAAGTGCACCACCTCTGCATGTCCTGAAAGCAAAGCAGGTGTTAGTGCAGCAGGGTGCATGCTGGATTCTGATTGGCTAAACTGGGGCAAAATCTTCTCAGAACACAATTAAGGCCATGAAATATATAATAAATGCAATGTAGGATTATAAAACAGCCCCAGATCAGGGGATCAGATTTTCTTGAATATTAAATGTCAAACATTGTCTTCGAACCCGACGCAGATTCACAAGTTTACTGCACGTTACCTTCAGCTGCTGCAACGTGGAGAGCTGTTCTGGAGTCGTAGTCCCTCTGCTCCATGTCCATGGATGACAGTGCAAACCTACACATCACAAAGATTGTGTAACTAACTTTTTATGTACCTATAATTGTTGTTTTCTTCACAGAGATGTTTAGTAGCCTATACTACAGTTTAAGGGTGAAAGATAAAAAAGAAATCCTTGTCTTACGCACTTAAACATCTTTTCTTTAAAATGTTTTCTTCAGTCGTAACAAAAAATAACTCCAGATCATTCATGTAAAACTGGCTCAGTATAGTGAACCATCATCAGCATATGTGTTTACTGACAACTTAATGGTTCCCTCAGGAGTGGAGGTGTTACTGGTTATAGTTGTTACAGCTGCTTTGTTTACTGATGTGGAATACAATACAGATATAATGACAAACTGATGCTGCATCTGAGCTCCTAAAACCCTGACACAGTGAAAGTATCCGTCACTTTAAAATCGACTGAACTTCATTTTCTGATAAAGTGACAAGAAAAGATGATTTACTAGTGATAAGTAAGTCATCACTGAATGTGAGCAGTTTACCTCCTCAGAGCAGATACATCTCCTGTGTAAGCAGCAAACAGCAGATTGATGACGGACTTCACCTGTGGACAGAGACACAACGCTCACATTTACCTTCACTCCTGCACCTACAGTTACAAACTCCTCTAGATGGGATGAAGCAGGAATAACTAAACTAATGCATTTCATTTTTAACCAGCACTGAAGGGAATTCACATATACAGGAAATGGAGAAAAGCTACAACACTACAGAGATCCCTGCTTCAATCAAGACTTACCATCAATCAGGATTGAATCATTTCCTAAAAGCAAAGCTTGAAGAGTTAATACAAAGAAACACTGGAAAGTGGAAAACTGAGAATACAGGGAGCCATTTGAAAAAAACATTTGACTTATTAAAGTGTGGGATAAGATTAGTGGTGAAATTATTAAGGGAATTATCCTAAGGTTCAAATACACCAAAGTATTTAAAAACTGCTTGTAACCAAACAAACTGAAATAAAATATGAACATGCAAACCTGCAAAGCTCCAAACAGTAAACACAGAAATCTGTTTATATACAAATGAAAGCATTAACAACACAGACAGTAAATACCTCGGGCCATGCAGAGATGTCGCACTGTTCAAAATATTATAAATTCACCACAAACACCACAGCAAACACTTGTGCAAAGTTTCACGTGTCTGAAACCTCTGGGTGCAGGAGACGTCATGTTGTTGCACATGTGCATCAGTGTGTGGGATTAGGCTGCAGGTCACCACATCTAACCACATCTAACAACTATTAGTGCAGCCAATGAGGTGAAACATGTTTGAACAGGAGAGGGCAGCAGAGAGCACATGAGTCTCCGCCTGGCAGAAAGTGTGTTTTTAAAAGGCAGATGAGAGCAGGAGGAGCAAAGAATAAAACCACCACAGAGGAGACATATTTACAAAAGCTTTACTAAGAGCAACACTTTAACCTGTGTCACTGTATCTCTGAGCTTCGGTCTGAGAGGAAGCTGCTCCACGTCCAAATATGAATCTGTTACATACGTTTCTCATGTAAGATGCGTGGATCAGTAAACAGTCTGTAAATGAGGCAGCTGTTCAGTAGATTCACTTTTTTTCCCTTATTGCATGTGCTCATGAACCAACTGTTTGAATTTATAAAATCAGCAAATCTTAAGGTTTTAGTTAAACTCACTGAAATACCTCCATCCATCTATCGAGAATAGTGTAAAAACAACACAACACAAACAATATTATGAAGCTGAGAATGGGAGAGAAAAAAACTCTTAAACTTGTAAATTTACAAGGAGAAATTTGAGTTTTCTCTGAGAATATAAAGTTGTGCATTTGAAAAAAAAAGTAATTCTATGCAAATGTATATTGTTGTAATTTATGGGATTATTTGAAGTTTATTTTCAATTATTTTACAACATTAATGAGAGAAATTCAGTCTATTTTTGGAATTTTAATCATCCATAGTATTGTTGTTCACTCATTGAGTTTATATGTTGTTTAATTAAAGTCTTACAACAATTTATTGCTCAGCTAAAACATTGTGTATTGTTTTCCACTGTGTATTTTTTAACAACTACAATTACTTTTATAAAAAGTGTATATCACTCAGAAAGCAACATCATATTCTTACTAAAGTATTGGTTTGAGAAAACAGTCTCGACTACTTTTCAGAGTCGTATTGGTGCAAAATCAATCAATTCACAATTCACGTAAAAAACCTTGATTTTTATGCTGCTGAAAATTTGGCAGCCAATCTGTAATCTCTTCTCATCTTCTCAAAACTCTTGCATCAGTCAAACTTCTATTTCCCGTAACCTTGAAATAAAAATCAGAGCTGAGAGACGTTGCAAAACCTCCCGGTGCATGAACTGTAAAAATACTGTAAATCTAGTTTTTCCCCTGTTGACAGTAAATAATGTGTTATACAACCTGCCAGGACAGTTACCTTCAGGCAGCTTCATGCACAACTGAACATGTCCTACATACCTCCACCTGTTAGAAGATGCACTGTGGCACAGATTCAGTTTGAACTCACTACATTAAACTGCTGCTCAATAACTGCAGGAATTATGTGGAAATGGTCCTTTAAACCTCACAGAGAGGATTTTTGTTTCATACAGTAGTAGAAGTCAGTTGATGTAGCTGTACTCGACTGTTTCCACTGTTTGGGATTAGTTGTAAAACCACAAAGTGAATAATGAAGCAGGTGAAATTAGTTTTAGATCATTGAAGATTCAAGTATTTGTGAAACCTGCTTATTGCCTTTGTGGATTCGAGGATTAATGCCACTCTTGTATCTCTATGTCAAATATGAAGCTACAGCTAGCAGCTAGTTAGCTTAGCTTTGCATAACAAGGTAACACATCTGAATAATGCAGAGACGATACAGAGAATGGATGAAGCTACTGTTGGTTTGTGGACTCTGAACGTCACCATGTTGGTGGTTTGGAGCCAGAAGTGACCATATTTGGAGATGAAGGGAGGCGTGAGGAGGCGGGTCTGACCTTTGAACCTGAGGACACTGTTCAATGTGTATCGGACTCTATTTCTGCACTCACTGCCTGACCTGTCAGACTAGCCACGCCTCTAAATCCTCCCACTTCTCTCAGTCTAATATTGCCTGAATGATGAAGTGATTTTCAGATGGACCACCAGATCACTGAGAAGAAGTCGTCACTTCCTCTCCTCTCAACTAAAAATGATTAATTCTAATCTGATAAATTCCTCAGATGACGTATTGTTTCTACAGCTGCTGGAGTGAAGGTCAGGGATGGAGAATGTGGTCGTGGTTGAAGACAAACAGCTGTGTGAGCAGAGGAACAGATGATGATAACAGTGCTTTATTTGATTTTATACAAGGGACACCAAGGCAACAAAAACACCAATTTTACTATCATGTCTGCCAGAGTGTCTCCTCCTCCTCCTCTCTGCAGACAGGACAGTTCATGAGTTTATGGAGACTTTACAGACAGAATTACAAAACAGAGAAAAGTTTGACAGTCGTGAGCTTGGAACTGTAAAGTTTCATCTACTCTTCAGCTGTTTCATTTTCCAATGTTACCATTTCCCATGTTTATTTAAAGTTTTCCCCATCACTATATTTTTGGCCAAGAAACTACAGAGAAATCCATCTGACATCAGAGAAACTCGGTTCCAAGGTCACCAGACTGATGGTAGTGATTGTTTAATGTATTTTCATATCACAAGGGATAAAATATTTATGTTTAGAACACAAATCAACATAAATAAAGAATCAAATGAAACATGGGATTAAAAAGACATTCATCAAATTATACAAAAAAACAAACAAAAAAAAAAAAAAGCATGCAAGATGGAAAATTAACCCATACATGACATGAGCCATCAAAATGTGACAATTCCCTTGGAAACACTGCATTCAAAAGCCCTGCTGTCATTCATTTGATTGTAATGATCACACTTGGAGTTGAATCATCAGCTCTTTCCCCATGCAAAGGTTTATTTGTCGTTCTGATTGGTTCTGAGGTGAGATGATCGATTCCGATTGGTTGGAATGAGGTCACGTCAGTCTCCTGTCAGTGCTGGTCTGGGGTCAGTCTTGTGGACATTTCAGTGACTGTAGGTCAGATTTTTGGTGCCAGTGGTGGGGAAACGTCCCCGAAGCAGCAAAAGGAATAAAGACTCGCACATGGTTCGAAATGAGAGAGCGACTCTTCACTCACATTCAAGTAAAGACAACCTACACCTCTGAATCTTTGGCCCAACAGGTCAGGAAGAAACAGTGGATCCCACATGGTGAAAGAAGCACTGTCTGTCATATAACTGAATAATAGCTTAGATAATGATAGATTACATCACTGTTTCCCCTCCAACAGGATCTGTAACATCATGGGGTGCACGTACATTTAAGTGAGGATGTAACAAATTTACTTCATCCATTCATCTCCTGATTATTTTTCCTGGTCTTTGAACTGTCAACCTTGTGATTAAAAATGGCATTAAAAAGAAATATTTATTCATTTATTCATTTATTTAAAGGCTATTTTACCGTTATAACATTTATGGTTATAATCCTTAAGATTTGAGTTCTGGTTAAAGGCAGTAACGCCAAGAATGACCTTTCAATAATAAAGTTGTCTCTCAAATCATCTGCTGATGCACTGACTGAGTTTTCCTTTTCTTTTTCCTTATGTTTTATTAATAAGACATCATATGTGACATCAGATGTGATCTCTCTGCAAGATGCCAGATTTTTCTCAAAGGAAAACCCAGTTTACCGCCACAAACGATCCACACCACAACAGAGAGACCTCACCAATACTGGAATCACAATCATAGGTAGAGATGATGAAAGACTTAAGATTGTAAAACAAGTAAACCTTCAGCACAAAGAAATCCTCAGGGGGAAAATCAGCTTATACCCAAAGCCAGATCCAATTGTCCATAATTTCCACGACACATTAATGATGACAGAGGCTTTTGAATACTTTGTATCTCCACACAATGATGAGCAGAAACTTAATAACAGAAAATAAAACACTAACAGAAGTCCAAGTGTTTAAAAAACATAATAACACAAAATAAAAGTTTATTCTGACAACATGACAGAGTTGTAACGAAGTATCGACGACTCCTGCAGCTGTCACTGTGAGCTCAGGTCAAACCCACCGACAAACACCACACACCAGTTGTACAGTTTCCATAATGACCATAAACTCCCCTCCTGGTACAGTTAAAGTAGAGCGACATCTAAGGCATCTGCTGACATGACATTCATGTGCAAGTATTTCTATTTCCTGGAGGAGTCAGTATGAGAAACGTGGAACGTCTGAAGTGTATATTCGTCACACTCTGGTCTGTTGCTGAGGATCATCACTCGAGTACAGACACACGGCTAAAAAGCTATATACACCTGCTGCTATGTACATTCGGAAGTACAGTAAAATATGCATGTGGAAAGAAGTCGTCATGATAATATACAATCTTTCTGAAAGAGTAACACTGAGAACAAATACTGAACGAGTGTGGTGTGTGTATGTTTGCATACAGACACTTTAAAAACATTTAAACATGTCTGGACCAGTGAAGTGGCATTAGATAAGATCTAAATGTTGCACTTCCAACACTGAACTGTCTGCTGTTGGAGCCGAGCGGTGAGATACTCGTGCAGGCCTGACACGTGTCGTGCCTGTGGCTGCTGATTTAATGGTCATAAAACCTCAGTATCTACGTTCTTTGCCAGGCTCTAGGTTTAGTTTAATCACAGATTGTGTATAAAAGTTGGATGTAGTCACAGTGGTGTCTCCCATTGTCTGTGAACGACCGTATAGAAGCAGAGTGACTGTATTTGGAGCCTCCGGTGGTGAAACCTGTTACTCAAAGCAGCCATGACCTAAATTATTAACTTTAAGCCTTAATGCAAAATAACAGATGAGTTAATGAAAATTCAGCATTGTACAGGGAAATTAGCCACAGACACCAAAATTATTTTTTGTACGAGGCTATAAACATGTTTATTTTAACATGGAGGTCTGTGGGGATTGACTTGCTGTTGGCGCCTCGAGTGGCCATTAGAGCAGCTGCAGTTTTGTTGCATTTTTCAGCAGTTACTGCTCGACTTTAATGAGATGTATTTACAGGTGTGTTTGCTGGCCACCCATTGGACCACTAGTCCACTGGCTGTCTGGCTAAGCTAGCTATCTGAGGCTCAAGCTAATGCTAAACTTGGACCTCGGTGTGGCCGACACTAAAATTTTTAATGTGCCAAACGAGTCAAAAAGAAAACTGTTTACACTTTTCATAGAGTTTTAGAAACCTATGAAAATGGCACACACTCCATCCTCTGCTTTATTAGTAGTAGATCCTAATGGAACCTGATCTATTCAAATAAAATACTTAAATTATTTTAAAAATCTCAGATATTTCTGCCAGCTTCTGGCATGCGCAGCTTTTTCTTTGCCAAAGGCACGTTTGAGTATCAAGCTTCATGCGGCTCTGGATGGTATTTCAGGTAAGTTAAACCTCCGTAAGTCTTTATCTTCAGCATTGCTGTTGTAAGATGCTTAATTGCTAGACAGAGGCCTCCTGTTTGAATTTATATTTTCTTTACTTTTATCCCTGTGTAAACACAGAGTGATGGTTTTGGAGCGGAGCCCAGACCAACCTGCAGTCCCGTCTCACTGCAGACAAGTTTAAAGTTTGTATGAGGACTCGTCAGATCTATGTAACCTGCGAGGGGCTGTGAGTGGAGGTCACACACACCACCTCTCACCAACGTCATACTCAGCGTACTCTGCCACCAGGATAAACACACATTCTTACACACACAGTGTCATGCTGACATGACTTTAGAGAACATTACATTGACCTACAATTGTTTTCCTGGAGACCCTAACCTCAACCATAACTACCCATCTAACCCTTACCCTCGACTTTAAAACACATCTTCACATTAAAACCTCCCCACAACACAACGCTCACCCCCCCACTGATAATATTTCCATCTAAAGTGAACAGCAGGTCAGAAAGCTGCAGCTGTCCTCGCGCTGACAGGTGATGAGTCTCCATCAGGAGTCTTAGAAAACATCTTGTTGCTTTAGTCACGTCACCTTTCTCCTGAGCTTTTTGGCTGAACAAAACTTTGTATCAACAACCACGTTGTGTTTTTAGAAAAATCAATCCCAACTGTGGTCCAGGCACAAATACCAACAGAGTTCAAGTTTTAGAAACCGTCTGTTTGACAGATGACAAACTGGAGTGTCCTTGTTTCAGGTCCCGAACTTGACCGTTGTTATGCTCATGTCTTTGTTGGGGTTCTATCGTTAATATTAAAGATGTAGGGAGGCACAAATGATACTGAATTTGATTCAATGTCCAGCAAGTGCAAATGTGCAGAGTAAATTTCAGAATTCTCCTTTTAAGCATCTACAGTGTGGAACTAACCTCTGCATTCACAGGAAGTGTCAGAAGGTAAAGACATGGAGCACTATAGTCATAGCGACTTAAATAGGCCTTGGGGTTGATTTTTCCTTTTAATGTCCCGCAAGTAAGATTTAAAAAAAAAAAAAAAAGCAAAAAGACCTGCATTATTATTAAAATCCCTTCAGAGTTCATCACTCAGTTTCCATAAATGAGAAACTTAGCCAAGCACTGTAGCGCTGTGGTCCATATATGCAGTTGCAGCTAACCGATATGTTAACGATGCTCATATTGACCAAACACCAACAATAACACAAAGAGGCATGAGTATATTATGCCTTCTGGTCACATACTACATACCTGCACTTGACCTCTAGGCCTCAGTGTGAGCTACAGTGAGCAATCATCCATAGAAAAAGTAGTCTGAGTGTACGTTGAAAAGCTCTACGAAGTTCCACACATGCAAACACACTCATACAGGTCGGGTTGTGTTTCTTTGGTTGTTGTTAAAAAGGGTCGAGATGAAACCAGGGCCCCACCTGAACACTGTACATCAGACTCTAGACACACTAAGGCAACAAAGCAGGTGGAGGCTCATTTGGAAATCCCATCCCAGCACAAATAAAAGAAAAACTTCCCAGTCTGTCCACACGGTAACCGCTTCACAAGCAATAAATAATCCTCTACATAATTTATATATAAATATTCGAGGGAGAGGAAAGATGGTGGTGCTGTCGCAACACGTGGGGAGAGAGACCGGGTGAAGT